>SJYA01010484.1:0-13633 GCA_006410615.1 Neotragus moschatus
TTACAATTTTGTTAGTTTGTTATATAGCAAAGTGAATCAGTCACATGTATACATATATCCCCTCTTTGTCACCCCAAAGCATTGGGTCAAGTTTCCCGTGCAATATACAGTAGGTTCTCCTTAGTTATTTATTTTATATATATAATGGGCTTCCCTCACAGCTTAGTCAGTAAAGAATCCACCTGCAATGCAAGAGACCACAGTTTGATTTCTGGGTTGGGAAGATCCACTGGAGAAGGGATAGGCTGCCCACTCCAGTATTCTAGGGTTTCTCTTGTGGCTCAGCTGGTAAAGAATCCACCTGCAATTTGGGAGACTTGGGTTTATAGTAGCGTATATGTGTCAATCCAAATCCCCCAATTCTTCCTACCCCTTTTCCCTCCTTGGTGTCCATATATTTGTTCTCTATATCTGTGTCTCTATTTCTGCTTTGCAAATAGGTTCATCTGTACCATTTTCTAGACTTTATGTACATTCATATGCAATATTTATATTTCTCTTTATAACTTGTTTCACTCTGTATGACAGTCTGTTGGTCCATCCATGTCTCTGCAAATGGCAAAATTTAAGCCCTTTGTGGATGAGTAATATTCCATTGTATATATATGACACATCTTTTTTAAAACTTAGATTTTCTTTCTTTTTTTTGATAAATTGTTTCTCTAGAAAATGTTCCAGTTCATGTAAATCTTTAAATTAATTGGTATATAGTTGTGTGTATAGATATATACCAACTTACATTTTTTTTTTACTTTTATCTATTATGCTTTTAAGTAAAAGTTTGTTTACTTATTATTTTCTTTGATTTTTCTACTTTGTTTTTTTCTTTTTCTTTTTTTGATTTGTTTTTACTTTCATTGAAGTATAGTTGATTTACAGTGTTATTAATTCTTATTATACAGCTAAGTGATTCAGTTATATATATATATATAACCTACTTCGACATAATAAAGGCAACATGTGACAAAACAACTTTATTTACACAACACTTTTATTCTCACCACAACAACTTTATTCTCAATGGTGGAAAACAGAAAGCATTGCCTCTAAGGTCAGGAATCAGACAATGCTGCCCACTCTCACCACTGTTTTTAACATAGTTATGGAAGTCCTAGCCATGAAATTTAGAGACGAAAAGGAAATAAAAGCAACTCAAATTGGAAAATAAGTAAAACTGTCACTGTTTGCAGATAGCATGATACTATATATAGATAATCTTAAAGACACCAGCAGAAAACCAGAGCTAATCAATGAATTTAGTAAAGTTGTAGGATACAAAATTAATACAGAGAAATAAATCTCTTATATTCTATACACTAAAGATCAGAAAGAGTTATTAAGGAAACAATTTCATTCACTACTGCAAAAAGAATAAAATACCGAGGGATAAACCTGCCTAAGAATACAAAAGACCTTTATGCAGAAAACTATAAGACACTGGTGCCACATCTTCGTCATCTAGTCTAGTCAGCGGACATTTAGGATGCCGTAACGAACATTGGGGTGCATACATTTTTCTTTGTGTTTATCTTTAATTTTTTTCTTTCTGTGGCATGATGATTTTCAATTATATTATGCTTATATCTTCTTCTTTTTGATTTCTGTGAAACTATTGTATGTTTTTGGTTTGTAGTTACCTTATTTTTCAAGTATGTTAACCCCTTCCTATGTCTACTTGCTTTGGACTGGTAGTCATAGAGGCACAAACACATTCTAGACAAAATTTACATTTACCCTACCACCTCTTTTCTCTGTATATGCTGGCTATTATCCCCTTGATAGGAGGTGTGACTGATGTTGTGGTGACCAAAGCCTGCACTGGACATTGAGTAGGGCCCCCTCTTTGCGCTATGGTTGTCACTGTGCCCCTCCAGGGCAGGGTCTGCTCCTTAGTTGCTGGAGTAGAAGCCACCCCCTGCTCCACTTCTGAACTATGTGTATGTCCTGGGGTTGTGAGTTCGCTGGGGTTGGAGCACTCCCACTCGGAGAGAGGCCACCAAGTATTCCTCCACTGGAGCTGTTCCCCTGTGTCTGTGCTCTGCTGTGTCACCTTACACCCATTTTGTGGGCTCCTAAAGTACACTGTTGTACCAAGAGCAGTTGCCACTGCTCTTGGCCCCATCTCAGCCTACCTTGTGTGTGTAGAAGGGTGCCTGTACTCAATGCTGTATTCTGTTGAGCTGTAAACTTGAAATTAATGTTGCAATGCAAAGATTGCTCAGTACATCAATTTTCTAATGATTGCGTCTAAAAATACAGAATAACTGAATTATCCACGAAATGTTTAAGGAGAAAAAAAAGACCCAGCATTTCCCAACTATATGATTTTTTAATAAGTGTAATGCTATTTATGCTCTTTAAATACAATGCAAATCTGAGGCTTCTAATTTGTGTTAGATGGTACAACTAACTCACATTTTAAGAGAAAATTTAGTTTATCTGTTTAGAACAAGTTAACATTAGTCCTCAAAAGTGTTCCTAGTATCACAGAGATTGTAAACATCAAAAGCCTCTAAATAATAAAGAAAAAAAGCAACCATATGCACACAAAAATATAAACAGGAAGTGCAGGAATACATTTGAATCCATGTTAAACCAAGAGATTTGCATTTTGCAAGAAAAAAAAAGATGTATTAAATCAAACAAATAGGACATTATTCTAGAAATAGAATATCATAACAGCTACTTTTAATATATTGATGCTTTGTGCATGATTGCAGAAAGCTGATGTTTATAAATTATAATCATAAAGAAGCACATAAAAATTAATTATAACAATTAGAGAATGATTTAAAAGAATAATTTGGGACTAAGTAAAAGCCTAGATATTAGAAAATCTTATCATCAAAATTCAATTTTTACTTTATATGTATGCTAAGTTGCTTTAGTCATATCTGACTCTTTGTGACCTTATGGACTGTATCCCACCAGGCTCCTCTATCCGTGGGATTCTCCAGGCAAGAATACTGGACTGGGTTGCTATGCCCTACTCCAGGGGATCTTCCCAACCCAGGGGTCAAATCTGCATCTTTTATGTCTCCTGCATTAGTAAGTGGGTTGTTTATCACTAGCACCACCTGAGAAGCCTGAATTTTTATTTTGGTTTACTGTAATGCTGCAACATCTTGAGTAACACAAATTCATTTCTCTTGCTTAGAAAATGTGCACACGCTGATTGACTTTAAAGCACAGCGGGCTATCATTTTCACTACTGTGTGTACATCAATCAGATTTTTAAAAATATTTCTTCCCTATTGTTAGGAAAATCTTTTCTTTCAATTTTCCTCACTTACAGGCACTTCAAAAATGGTATGTTTCTTAGAAGAATACAGTACNGAAAATGTGTACACGCTGATTGACTTTAAAGCACAGCGGGCTATCATTTTCACTACTGTGTGTACATCAATCAGATTTTTAAAAATATTTCTTCCCTATTGTTAGGAAAATCTTTTCTTTCAATTTTCCTCACTTACAGGCACTTCAAAAATGGTATGTTTCTTAGAAGAATACAGTACAAATGTATTTTGTACCTCAGAATAGTCTGAGCTGACCTACCACCCACAAACAGAAATTAGAAACTCACTTATTTTAATGCTTGTAAATATCTGTCAAATCCTGCACAGTATATTATTAAAAGATAGAGTATGATAATATGATTTGAAAGAAGAAAATGTTACAAAATGTCATCTGTACTTTACCTTTCAGCCACATCAATTAGAGCTTCCAATAAAACACTTCCAGACTCATGTAACTTGACTATTTTTGACACCAACTACTATTCTCCCATATTCCCCAGAATAAATATTTTATTCAAGTTACATATATTTTAGAATCTTCTGAAGATCGTACCTTGTATACAGTTCTGGGTATTTGACTAAACTCTCTCCTTCTAGAATGTCTTCTACTCCCTATAAGACTACACTTTACCTATTCCTCATGCTCTAGCTTCATTTGAAAACTTTGCAAAATTGAAGAAAAGTAAACAGTATCATAATTAACTTATAGCTCAAAAAACGACAGCTCCTACTCAAGAAGCAAGTTTTCCATCGCTACACCAATTGTACAGGACGGAATGAGAAGTCAAGCCTCTATCTGACGTATGTCTATGTTCTCTCTTACAGGAAACCCTTTAATGACATTATCAACTTTCTATTTCTAAAACTTTTCTCTAATTAGTAATATATTAGAGGCATTAAGCATATTAATAAAGAATGCAGGATCTGTACTATTTTGCTTGGACTTGCAGTTCAGCTGATGACTTACTCTGTGCTTTGCTTTGGGCAAGATAATTATGTCGTATGGGTCTCAGCCTCCATATTTTAAAAAGGGGATAATACGAGTATCTATCTCAAGGGGAGCAATCAAGATAGCAGAGTAGTAGGATGTGGGGCCTCCTCCCGCAAATGCATCAAAAATATGTTAACATTTGGAATGATTCTCACAGAATACATACTGAATGCTGGAAGAAGACCTCAGGTTTCTGAAAGAGCAAGTAAATATCCATGTAACTAGGTAGGATAAAAGAAAAAAGAAAGAAAGGAATTGGGACTGGGGACCTACCCTGGTGAAGGACCTCTAAAAAAAAGAAAAGTTCGTGCACCCTGGGAAGTTCCCTTGCCCTTGAGGAGGGAAGTTCCCTTGCCCTTGTCCTTGCCTTGAGCTGGGACAGGTGGTGCTGTGGAGCCACAGAAGAGAATGCAACAGGTTTGCAGGAGACAGAATGGAGAGAGACTGGCACAGATGGTAGCTCCTGGGAAGTTCCCTTGCCCTTGAGGAGGGAAGTTCCCTTGCCCTTGTCCTTGCCTTGAGCTGGGACAGGTGGTGCTGTGGAGCCACAGAAGAGAATGCAACAGGTTTGCAGGAGACAGAATGGAGAGAGACTGGCACAGATGGTAGCTCCTGGGAAGTTCCCTTGCCCTTGAGGAGGGAAGTTCCCTTGCCCTTGTCCTTGCCTTGAGCTGGGACAGGTGGTGCTGTGGAGCCACAGAAGAGAATGCAACAGGTTTGCAGGAGACAGAATGGAGAGAGACTGGCACAGATGGTAGCTCCTGGGAAGTTCCCTTGCCCTTGAGGAGGGAAGTTCCCTTGCCCTTGTCCTTGCCTTGAGCTGGGACAGGTGGTGCTGTGGAGCCACAGAAGAGAATGCAACAGGTTTGCAGGAGACAGAATGGAGAGAGACTGGCACAGATGGTAGCTCCTGGGAAGTTCCCTTGCCCTTGAGGAGGGAAGTTCCCTTGCCCTTGTCCTTGCCTTGAGCTGGGACAGGTGGTGCTGTGGAGCCACAGAAGAGAATGCAACAGGTTTGCAGGAGACAGAATGGAGAGAGACTGGCACAGATGGTAGCTCCTGGGAAGTTCCCTTGCCCTTGAGGAGGGAAGTTCCCTTGCCCTTGTCCTTGCCTTGAGCTGGGACAGGTGGTGCTGTGGAGCCACAGAAGAGAATGCAACAGGTTTGCAGGAGACAGAATGGAGAGAGACTGGCACAGATGGTAGCTCCTGGGAAGTTCCCTTGCCCTTGAGGAGGGAAGTTCCCTTGCCCTTGTCCTTGCCTTGAGCTGGGACAGGTGGTGCTGTGGAGCCACAGAAGAGAATGCAACAGGTTTGCAGGAGACAGAATGGAGAGAGACTGGCACAGATGGTAGCTCCCCAGCCTGAGACCTGTATCTGTCAGTGTGGGCCAGGGCTGGTGACTGAAGCTCAGACTTTGGAGATCAGATCTAGGGGTTGGCTACAGGGATACAGCCTAAGGGGCTGGAGTATGGCATGACCACAACTGATGGTTTCTGTGGATGAATCCCAGGCCTGTCTGAAAGGTGGAGTGACATCATTGGAGATAACACATGAGGAGGGTTGGGACCCATGGTAGCAATCTCTTTAGCTGTCTGCATTTTCAGGGGACACAACACTACCTATACAAGCTCTGGGAATAGTCATAAGCTGCCATCTCTGAGAGTGAGCACCAGAGAGGATGTATCTGCCCTAGCCCTAGCCCCATCAAGGGAATAATGAACACATGCTAAGGAAAGCTGCAGTGTGTATTCATACTGCAGACATCCCTCACATAAACTACACAGGGATACTCCCACAAATAAATAGCACCCCAAGGCCACAGAGGATTATTGTCTCTCCTAAGCTCACAAACTATCTCAATATTGCTAATTATTAGAGAAATGAAAATCAAACTATTGATACAATGAGGTAGTCTGGATAGTCATAATTAAAAAGTACACAGAAATGAATGGTGGAAAGGGTGTGGAGAAAAAAGAAGCCTCCTACACTCCTGGTGGGAATGTAGGTTGGTGCAACCACTATGGGAAACAGTATGGAAGTGCTTTAAAAATCTAAAAATAGAATTACCATGTGATCCAGCACTCCAGGGCACATATGTGGACAAAACTATAATTTAAAAAATACATGCAACTATTTGTTTATAGAACCAATACTTAGAATAACCAAGACTTTCTTTGTCAACAAAGGTCTGCCTAGTCTAGGCTATGGTTTTTCCAGTAGTCATGTACGGATGTGAGAGTTGGACTAGAAAGAAAGCTGAGTGCTGAAGAATTGATGCTTTTAAACTGTAGTGTTGGAGAAGACTCTTGAGAGTTCCTTGGATTGCAAGGAGATCCAACCAGTCCATCCTAAAGGGGATCTGTTCTGGGTGTTTATTGGAAGGACTGATGTTGAAGCTGAAACTCTAATACTTTGGCCACCTGATGTGAAGATCTGACTTATTTGAAAGACCCTGATGCTGGAAAAGATTGAGGGCAGGAGGATAAAGGGATGACAGAGGATGAAATGATTGGATGGCATCACCAACTCAATGGACATGAATTTGGGTAAACTCTGGAAGGTGGTGATGGAGAGGGAGGCCTGGCGTGCTGCGGTTCATGGGGTCACAAAGTCGGACACGACTGAGCAACTGAACTGAACTGAACTGAAGATTTGGTAACAACCTAATTGTCCATTAGGAGATGAATGGATTAACAAGATGTGGTATGTAATATATGTATATGAAAATGAAAGTGTTAGTCACTCAGTCATGTCTGACTCTTTGCAATCCTATGGAGTGTAGCCTATCAGGTTCCTCTGTCTATGGACTTCTCCAGGCAAGAATACTAAAGTACGTTGCCATTTCCTTCTCCAGTGGATCTTCCCAACCCAGGTCTCCTGCATGGCAATTAGATTCTTTATCGTCTGAGCCACTAGGAAAATACTATGTAATATAATGGAATATTACTCAGTCACAAGAAAGAATGAAATAATGCCATTTGCAGCAACACTGATGAATTAGAGATTATCATACTAAGTGAAATAAGTCAGAAAGAGAAAGACAAATACTATTTGATATCACTTATCTGTGGAATATAAAATATGAAGAAATGAAGCTCTCTACAATACAGAATCAGGCTCACAAACATAAAGAAAAGACTGCTGGTTGCCAAGGATCGGAAGGAGTGATGGAAAGTGACATTGGGGTTAGCAGAGGTAAGATATCATACATAGAATAAAAAGTCTTTCTATACATAGCACAGTGAACTATATTTAAATTCTGTGATAAATTGTAATGGAAAAGAATATTTTTTTAAAAAAAGAATGTATATACATGTATAACTGAATCACTTTTGTGAACAACAGAAATTAACACAGCATTGTAAATCAACTATACTCCAATTAAAAAAAAAATGTAACTGCCTCATAACATTGCTTAAAGGGTTAGGCATGTAACTGTGAAGTTACCTGGTGTGTCCCTGGTACAAAGTAATTGCCATTTAAGATTAACTTCTGCTACCATTTACTCACTAAATCATGTCTGATTCTTTGCAGCCCAATGGACTGCAGCCTGCCAGGCTCCTCTGTCCATGGGATTTTCCAAGCAAGAATACTGGAGTAGATTGCCATTTCCTTCTCTAGGGGATTTTCCAAACCCAGGGATCAAGCCCTCATCTGCTGCTTGGCAGGCAGATTCTTGATCAATGAGCCACCTGGGAAGCCTAAAGATTAACTATTCATATCTCTTTTTTAGACTATAAAGATTGAGGTCATCTGATCAGTTATGTCAACATTACTTAGGTGTGGGTGACAGTGATTTAGTTATAATTAGGAAACCATTTTCCACAAACTTATTGTAAACCAATAAATAACTTCATTGGTTATTTTACCGTGACTTCTCCAACAGATCAGTTTATTGTATTGGGTTGGCCCAAAAGTTCATTCAGATTTTCCCATTATATTGTACAGAAAACCCCGAATGAACTTTTGGGCCAACCCAATAAATAAGTCTGTTCATCTGAGCAAACTGTTCATGGTTTATTGCATCATATCCAACAATCTTAGACTATTACATCCACTTTGAAAGACTGGTGAAATCATTTCAGCCCTTACCCCAAAGCTTCTATTAATACCCTACTATGCGTTACCCTTCTGAGACATTGCTAAGATTCCTTCAAGGTGATATTTTAATTATCCTAAATTATAATAAATTTATATTTGTCTTTACCAACAAACAGATTATCTGCTGATGTTTTGAAATCAATAACCTGGATGCATGACTGTGAGACTGTGATCCAGTTGAGATCCCCTCTTTATTGTGGCCTCTGACCTGGAAATACCATGCTCCTTTGGGGAATCCTTGGAGAAGTCTCTTGAATTGTGACAGTGGAGTATAAATGCTAATATTGAGTCTGAACTTTGATTATTTTTTTCATCGTTTCTTAATGATAAATTTATTTTGGCTGTTAGAAAATAGTATCTATTTTAGGACATTTTGTCTAATCTGATCAGGTTTAAAAATGTTCATGCTTGATGGAAATCTGCCTTATTACCAATATCAGTTGTTGTTTTCTGTCTTCATCACTTTTAAAAGAGGAAGTTTCAGCTAGACATTTACCGTGATAAATTGATTCCTAGAGCTATCCCCACAGCAGGGAAATTCAGAAGATTCTTTCTTAGACTGATATCTTTTGGACACACTTTGCCTGAGGTTACTTTTCAAAACTTATGTGAACATTCCTAAATCTCATTTACTCCATGAGAGTCTTGTTCTATGTGAGATCTCTTATAAAAAGTTTCTGTTCATCAAGAATTCAAATCACTGGGTCTGGGATTTTTTAAAAGTCACCCATTAACTTGGGCACCTTTGAAATAATGTGCAAAAGGGACTTTTAACAAATGGTTGCCAACTTCTCATGGCTTTGTCTCTTTCTAAATCTAAACACTTTGCCTACTTCAGGCTGGACCCTTCTTGTATTATTCATATGGTAAATCTAATCTCCAAGACTTTTCTTTTACTGCACCACATAGCACGAGTGTTCTTAGTTCGTTGACCAATGATCAAATATGCAGCCCCTAAAGTGGAAGCATGGACTTCCAGGGAAGTCTCCCAAAACTATATTTTAAAAGGCATAATTTCACCAAGGACAGTTTGAAATTATGGGAGTCACTCTGCAAACTGATATAACAAGACTGTTCATTTAAGAGTTGTCTTAAAAGAGACAGGAGTGAAAATTCTGAGCACAACTTGAACTCAATGGTCTTTGTGTTTATGCTAGTCACTCAGTAGTGTCCAACTCTTTGTGACCCTATGGACTGTAGCCCACTAGGCTCCTCTGCCCGTGTTATTTTCCAGGCAAGAATACTGGAATGAGTTGCCATTCCCTTCTCCAGGGGATAGTCCCGACCCAGGGATCAAACCCAGGTCTCCTGCATTGCAGGTAGATTCTTTACCTTCTGAGCTACCTCTTTCCTAGTTTTTGTTCCTCCTCATCCTCTGCCTTTACCCCCTTTTCTAACCCACTCCCTTACATTCTGGTCAGGCTGAAATTCATAAATATTAATTGTGTCTGAAAGTTGAATCATCTTCAGAAATGGGCAAACCTATGATGATTTATTTTTAGCTTTCATGTCAGTCTTAACTAAGAATCATTGTAAAAGACTAGATGAGATTCATAAAAATTTACAAAGGAATTTAGAATAGTTCTAATAAGATATACTCTACAACTCCCAGTTCTATATAAATGTTTACTATGTTAGTAAGAAAATTAGATGTTAAAAAATATTGAATGAAAAAAATGGAGTTAGGATAATCCAAAGGTGATAAAAGACCCTAAATTTTATAGAAGAACTAGGAGTATGCAGGACTTGTGTAAATGCAGGAAAACTCCAAAATGTTTTCTTTTCTAAGACTGCCTGTGAAAAATAGGTTGCATTCTAATTTAGTCCTAAGAAAGAAAGGACAAGTCCATTTGAAATTTTAGGAATAGGTTATTTCTTTAATATCACTAGAAAATAGGAATGTTTCTTGAAAGAGATGAGAATTCATTTCTCTCCTTAAATTTTGTAAAGAGACCTAAGCCGAAATTAGGATATGTAATAAGAAAAACTGGAATGGGAAGTGGTCCCAATGACAGAACTCCAGTTCCTCAATGATGTTTTGAAAATGCATTGGAACAAAAGCAGAATTTGACTCAGAATAAATTAATACTCTTACAGATAAAACAACTAGACATTTCCACCCAATTCCTCAAGCACCAGAGGGGGAAGCCTCTTGAATAAAGATATTTGTAAATTGTGTACACAGGAAGAACATTGTTAAAAAAGTTATTTTGTACTAACTATGAAAATAAAATGAACAAAAAGGTTGTTTTCAAGGAAGTTGATGCTAATGTGAGGGGAAATCACGTGCCTTGTTTCCCATCTTGTTCTTAGTCAAAAAGACAAATTTCTTTAGGTTGTCGCCCAATTCAGGCTCAGAAACAGAATCTACAAAATGCTACAGTCTCACAATCTCTCCCTTAGTCAATAAATTACATAGAAAGGCATCTCCAAATATCCACAACTACTTCCCCTTGTAAACCTATACCCTTTACCCTCATCCTTTAACACCATTTCCTCCTCTTAGACAGCACAGCAGTTTTTAATATGTAGGAATGCACTATTTAAACAGAATTATCAATTTAAATGCTTTTCAGAAGACTTTGCTCTTTAGAACCCAGATAATCACCTGGTCATAGAACATACCTAATTTCAACAGTGGCTTACCGGTAGCCTTGTATCTAAATAAACCCCAAACTGAATTTCTCCAGGAGGTTTCAATTGTTTGTGGGCAAAGAAAAATCTACTCACATTGGGAGAATAATTGAGGAAAAACCCATCACATCCTAAATGGCCCACTCATATACATTTGCTCCCTAAAATGAAAAGCAAAAGGAAGACTAAATGCAACAATTAAAAATCTAATAGAGAAAGAATTAGCATACTTTGTAGCAGTTCTCTTTTCCCATTCAAGAAACCTAATGGACTGGTGTACCCATTCATTTAGGACCTTGGGATTATGAATAAAATAGTTGTTCCTATTTCTCTGTCGACAACAAATCACTATTCTTATTTTGATTTCCATGCCTCCTGTGATTATGTAATTTGTCTTTTCCTAGGAAAATAAACAATATACCTAGACAGTTATTGTCTGGGGATATACTGGGGCACACTTCTATTTTTCACAAGTCCTCAGCCAAAATCTAAAGGACTCTGACTCTGTCTATAATTCTACTCTTATGTTATATGCAGGTAAACTTTTGCTGTGTTCTAAGGATGACATGAGTTTTGAGGCCAATTCCAACTACTTTGTATAGCCCAGAAAGCATATAAAGTTTCCAAAGTACATTTTTTCAGAAGAAAATGGAATGTGTAAGAAATAATTTATCCCTAGGACTGTTAAGAAAATATTTTCTAAGAGGTTTTTTGTTTTGTTTTGTTTTTAATCTCATAGGTTGAATGCAATAAATAGATTCTCAACATTTTTAGAATTGCCACACCTATAAAATTTAACTTAGTCTTTGCTAACTTTCTTCCCTAGATTTCTCACATAATCTATGCATCTGGGCATGTGCACATATGTGTAAATCAAATTTAAAATTAGCTCTTTGGCTTTCCTAATTACTTTGATTTTCTTTCTTTCTTTTTTTTTTTTTTTTTTTACCAGTTTGTACTTGGGCTCTCTGGACAAGCCATTGTTATTCTGCTATTCTGATTTAATCTTATTAGGATGTTTAAAGACCAATTATTTACCACAGCCTTTCCCTAAACTAAGTGGCAAAAATCTGCTCACCTTGTTTAAAAGCAGCAGTACTGGCAACCATACACCAGAAACATCTACTGACCTGATTTCTCTTTCTCTGCAATTCTTTTCTTTTTTTCTCTTTTTTCTGCAACTGTAAATTTTCACCATGCAGGTTTACTATCTATGGACTTTTAGGAATTTTTCTAGTCATCACTTATATTGAGCATCCTGACACTTCCTCTCTTCACTTTTAAGAAGGGGAATTCCATGGTTGTCTGCATCTGTCTAAAAGTTAACTTTGCCTTAAATAATTAGAAATAAATAAACAAAACAATCACGTCGGGCGCAATATTTATTCTACTAACCTGAGCTTGTCAATTAGCAACTGCTAAGAGAGTATACAGGGTTATTTTGGGAATATTCCATAATATTGAAATGCTATGGAAAAAGCTGAGCTGTTGACTTTAACAGAAAAACCAAAAGTAAACAACTTNTGGTTGTCTGCATCTGTCTAAAAGTTAACTTTGCCTTAAATAATTAGAAATAAATAAACAAAACAATCACGTCGGGCGCAATATTTATTCTACTAACCTGAGCTTGTCAATTAGCAACTGCTAAGAGAGTATACAGGGTTATTTTGGGAATATTCCATAATATTGAAATGCTATGGAAAAAGCTGAGCTGTTGACTTTAACAGAAAAACCAAAAGTAAACAACTTAATAAATATCTTTTAAGATGAGTATCATAAAGGTAGAAATTAACTAAAAAGTTCATATGTAATTCTGAACACTTTCCTTCTGTCTTTAAACCATGCTATGGCTCATATTATTTTCAGGGGCACTGGACAATATTATTAAGGATATAGAACATATAATGTAAGAATTTCATAATTTTGGGCAGGTGACGCTTCAAAGCAGAGCAGTCCCAGAAACATAAGCCTNCATAAAGGTAGAAATTAACTAAAAAGTTCATATGTAATTCTGAACACTTTCCTTCTGTCTTTAAACCATGCTATGGCTCATATTATTTTCAGGGGCACTGGACAATATTATTAAGGATATAGAACATATAATGTAAGAATTTCATAATTTTGGGCAGGTGACGCTTCAAAGCAGAGCAGTCCCAGAAACATAAGCCTGTCAGTATGAAATGTGAGGCATTTCAGGGAACAATATTGTACTCATATGCCAAATATCTTTCTGTCATTTTTTATGTTACTAAAATATGAGGAATAAAAAGTGAAATAAGCAACAAGGTCCTACTGTATAGCAAAGGGAACCATATTCAATATTGTGTGATAAGCCATAATAAAAAAGAATATAAAAAAGAATATGTGTATGTAAACACATTATAAATCAACTACAATAAAAATGTGAAACAATACAATTAGATAATTTGGCTAGTATCCCCACATCTCTTATTTTAAGTTGAACACTGTAGGTTAAGAAGTATGAAACACTCTGTTTATAACCTTTCTGTTGATATCTATTAAAGAATGCTCAAACTACAGCACAATAGCACTCATCTCACACTCTAGTAAAGAAATGCTCAAAATTCTCCAAGCCAGGCTTCAGCAAT
>SJYA01010485.1:1844-13621 GCA_006410615.1 Neotragus moschatus
AAGTTCATGCACAAAATAACTTCTCACTGCAGCCTCCCCCCCCCCCCCCCGCCTCTTCAATTCTGGGAAGCAAAGACAGAGAATAGGATTGGGGAAATCACACGTAAAGACACACAGTCAACCACATGTCCACCTACGACCCAGCAATTCTACTGCTGGGTATATAGCCTAGAAAAAGAGTGTCTTAGAACATGAGCCAAAGATATTAATATGAAGTCAAAGTAAAGGTACTCAAGAGATACCTGGAGCAATAGACAAGCTTGGACTTGGAGTACAAAATGAAACAGGGCAAAGCCTAACAGAGTTTTGCCAAGAGAATGAGCTGGTCATAGCAAACACCCTCTTCCAGCAACACAAGAGACGACTCTTTACATGGACATCACTAGATGGTCAATATCAAAATCAGACTGATTATATTCTTTGCAACAGAAGACATAGAAGGTATATAGAGTCAGCAAAAACAAGACAGGGTATTGACTGTGGCTTAGATCATGAAGGCCTTATTGCAAACTTCAGACTTAAATTGAAGAAAGTAGGGAAAACCACTAGACCATTCAGGTATGACCTAAATCAAATCCCTTACAATTATATACAATGGAAGTAACAAATAGGTTCAAGGGATTAGACCTGGTAGACAGAGTGCCTGAAGAACTATGGACAGAAATTTGTAACATTGTACAACAGGTGGTGATCAAAACCATCCCCAAGTAATGCAAAAAGGCAAAATGGTTGTCTGAGAAGGACTTACGAACAGCTGAGAAAAGAGAAGCAAAGGCAAAGGAGAAAAGGAAAGATATACACATCTGAATGCAGAGTTCCAAAGAATAGCAAGGAGAGATAAGAAAGCCTTCCTCAGCCATCAACGCAAAGAAATAAGGAAAACAACAGAAAGGGGAAAGACTAGAGATCTCTTCAAGAAAATTAAAGCTACTAAGGGAAAATTTCATGCAAACATGGGCACAATAAAGACAGAAGCGATATGGACCTAACAGAAGCAGAAGATATTAAGAAGAGGTGGCAAGAATACACAGAAGAACTATATCAAAAAAAGATCTTAATGACCCAGATAATCACAATGGTGTGATCACTCACCTAGAGACAGACATCCTGGAGTGAGAGGTCAAGTGGGCCTTAGGAAGCCTCACTACAAACAAAGTGAGTGGAGGTGATGGGATTCCAGCTGAGCTATTTCATATCATAAAGATGATGCTGTTAAAAAGCTACACTCAATATTCCAGCAAATTTGGAAAATTCAGCAGTGGCCACAGAACTGGAAAATGTCAGTTTTCATTCCAATCCCAAAGAAAGGCAATGCCAAAGAATGCTCAAACTACCTCATAGTTGCACTTATCTCACATGCTAGTAAAGTGATGCTTAAAATTCTCCAAGATACGCTTCAACAGTACCAACAATGAACCAAGAACTTTCAGATGTTCAAGGTATATTTAGAAAAGGCAGACGAACCAGATATCAAATTGCCAATATCTGCTGGATCATTGAAAAAGCAAGAGAGTTCCGGGAAAACATCTACTTCTGCTTCACTGATTATGCTAAAACATCTGCCTGTGTGGATCACAATAAACTGTGGAAAGTGCTTAAAGAGATGAGAATACCAGACCACTTTACCTGCCTTCTGAAAAATCTGTATGCAGGTCAAGAGGCAACAGTTAGAACCAGACATGGAATACTGTTCTGGTTCCAAACTAGGAAAGGAGTACATTAAGGCTGTATATTGTCACCCTGATTAAATAACCTCTAGACAGATTACATCATGTGAAATGCTGGGCTGGATGAAACACAAGCTAAGATTGCCGGGAAAAATATCAATAACCTCAGATATAATGATGACATCACCCATATGGCAGAAGGTGAAGAGGAACTAAAGAGCCTCTTGATGAAAGTGAAAGAGACTGAAAAAGTTGACTTGTAACTCAACTTTCAAAATACTAAGATTATCGCATCCAGTCCCATCACTTCATGGCACATAGATGGGGAAACAATGGAAACAGTGACAGACTTTATTTTCTTGGGCTCCAAAGTCATTGCAGATAGTGACTGCAACCATGAAATTTAAAGATGTTTGTTCCTTGGAAGAAAATCTATGGCCAACCTAGACAGCATATTAAAAAGCAGAGACATTACTTTGCTGACAAAGGTCCATATAGTCAAAGGTGTGGTTTTTCCAGTAGTCACATATGGATGTGAGAGTTGGACTATAAAGAAAGGTGAGCACTGAAGAACCGATCCTTTTGAACTGTGGTGTTGGAGAAGACTTTTGAGAGTCCCTTAGACTGCACGAAGATCAAACCAGTCAATCATAAAGGAAATCAGTCCTGAATATTCATTGGAAGGTGAATACTTCAGTCAATACTTTGGCCACCTGATGGGAAGAATTGACTTATTTGAAAATTGACCCTGATGCTGGGAAAGATTGAAGGCAGGAGGAGAAGGGGATGACAGAGAATGAAATGGTTTGATGGCATCACTAACTCAATTGACATGAGTTTGAGTAAGCTCTGGTAGTTGGTGATGGACAGGGAAGCCTGGTGTGCTGCAGTCCGTGGGGTTGCAAAGAGTCAGACACGACTGAGTAGCTGAACTGAAGTGAACTTGAACATGAAAGATAGGTACGTGTCCAGCCACTGGACAAAGTCTATATAATACCACCCGCATGAAGTTCAGAGTTGGCCAAACTATTTTCTAGCAAGAAATATAAGGAAAGAAATAAGAAAACTGATTAACGAGATAGCCCAATAGTGAATGGGAGGAGGCATCAGGAAGACTTCAGGGTGATGAAAATGATCCCTATCTGGGTCTGGGTACTGCTTAGGTGTGTGTAAGTTCATAGAGTTATACCCTTAATATTTGTATGTATTTTGTATTTAAATTGCCTCTCAATATTGGGGATTCCCAGTTGGCTCAGTGGTCAAGAATTTGCCTGCAATACAGGAGACCCGAATTCTATCCCTGGATTGGGAAGATCTCCTGGAGAAGGGAATGGCAACCCACCCCAGTGTTCTTGCCTGGAGAATCCCTTGGACAGAGGAGCCTGGTAGGATAGAGTCCATGGGGTCACAAAGTCAGACGACTGAGCAACTGACCATGCATGCATTCTAAAATAAGAAACAAAGCACCTTCTTCATTATCATATTTCTGAGACTTCCCATTCTTTTTGCCTTTCCACACTCTGGACTCAGGTTTGAATACTTCTGAAGTCTTAATTAACAAACAATGCCTATCCTAGTGAAGGGTTCCTGGGAATTACTGGGGTCTTTCTTCTGTTGTTACCATTTCCTTTATTTGAGAGTTGTTGTTTTTTTTTTTCTTTCACCATCCTGCTCAGTGTTTCCATAACATCTGATTTGCTGTGTGGGTCATATTTTTTTACCCTCTAGTTCCAGTTTTAAGACCTTTAAGTCTTAGATATGCGTTTCTCCAAATAACCTGCTCTTTCCCATAATCCTAAACTTATACTTAGTGTTTCAAGATCCTGAACCCTGCATCAGAAAGTAAAATCTTAACTCCTCTCATTTCCCAGAATTTGGATGGGAAGGAGTCGGAAAAATGGCACTTTTAGACACCAGACAGAGGTGTACATGAGTGCGTGCTTAGTCATTAAATCATGTCCGACTCTTGCAACCCCATGGACTGTAGCCTGCCAGGCTCTTCTGTCTTGGGATTCTCCAGGCAAGAATACTGGAGTGGGTTGCCATTTCCCTCTCCAGGGGATCTGCCCAACCCAGGGATTGAATCTGAGTCTCCTGCTTGGCAAGTGTATTCTTTACCACTGAACCACCTGGGAAGCCAAACCCAAAAGCATAAGAAAACTGAAGGTGGTTACACAAACGATCCAGAATAAAATACCTTGGAATAAACACAAACTAACCTCTTCTATGCAAATGTACTCTATCAGCTTGGAAAACAGGCCCTTCTGTTGGAAATGCATGGAATGTTTCATTAACATCTCTATCACTGGGATCCCAAGCACACCAGCATCAGTGGTCTAAAAATTAAAAAAAAAAAAAAAAAAATCTTATGATGCTTATCTGAAATTCTCATCTTTCAAGATTTCATGTATATATGTAAACCAAAATAACTTACAGAGAGCTTTCTCCATCTGATGGAAAAATAAATAAAAAAGCATTATTTCCAAGTCCTTGGAAACCGGCTCAAGGCTGACACCTCTCACTGTGCCTAATGTTATAAAAATCTATAAGCCATTACCTCTAGCCACATTAAATATATAAAAATCAATTCCAACGCCCTGTACTTCTTTCAAAGTCCCAGTGCGCAATGGGAAATATATAAGAAAATACTACCTGCTCCCCGATGTTCTTCAGATGTTTCTCTGATTTATCTTGGAAAGTCAGTCAGTTGTGCCCAACTGTACCAGGGACGTTAGGTAGCAGTCAGCTAGTCTTATGGTCTTTGGGAAGTTCACAGTCAGACTCTGTTCAGAGGCCAAGCCTGGCTCTCAGGTAGTCAAGCCAGGCCTCCGTGGTCCTAGAGCCACAGCCTCTGGGGGAAATCACCTGTTACCATGGTCCAACACCAGGTTTTGACTCACTATACAGGACTCACTTCCTTTCTTCACTATGAAAATACAGAGAATTTTACTTTCTGGGAAAGCTCCAATTAACCCAATGATTACAGCTATATGGTTGACAGCAGCTTTATCCTCTCCTCTTTCAATATCATGTCTTAACAGACAGCAGATGCAGATGACACCACCTTTATGGCAGAAAGTGAAGAACTAAAGAGCCTCTTGATGAAAGTGAAAGAGTTGGCTTAAAGTGCAACATTCAGAAAATGAAGATCATGGCATCCAGTCCTATCACTTCATGGGAAATAGATGGGGAAACAGTGGCTGACTTTATTTTTATGGGCTCCAAAATCACTGCGGATGGTGATTGCAGCCATGAAATTAAAAGATGCTTCCTCCTTGGAAGGAAAGTTATGACCAACCTAGACAGCATATTAAAAAACAGAGACATTACTTTGCTAACAAAGGTCCATCTAGTCAAGGCTATGGTTTTTCCAGTGGTCATGCATGGATGTGAGAGATGGACTGTGAAGAAAGCTGAGCACCGAAGAATTGATGGTTTTGAACTGTGGTGTTTGAGGAGACTCTTGAGAGTCTCTTGGACTGCAAGGAAATCCAATCAGTCCATCCTATAGCAGATCAGTCCTGGGTGTTCATTGGAAGGACTGATATTGAAGCTGAAACTCCAATACTTTGGCAACCTGATGCAAAGAGCTGACTCATTTGAAAAGACTCTGATGTTAGGAAAGATTGAGGGCAAAAGGAGAAGGGGATGACAGGGCATGAGATGGTTGGATGGCATCACTGACATAATGGACATGGGTTTGGATAAATTCCAGCAGTTGGCAGTGAACAGGGAGGCCTGGTGTGCTGTAATTCATGGGGTTGCAAAGAGTTGGACACAATTGAGCAACTGAAGCAAACTGAACTGAACTAATAGCTAGCAGATTTTTTAAATGTAGTTGACTTACAATATTGTGTTAGTATCAGGTGTACAGCAAAATGACTCAGTTATCTTTTTTAAATTGTATTCCATTATAGGCTATTCTAAGATATTGAGTATAATTCCCGGTGCTAAACAGTAAATCCTGGTTGCTTATCTATTTTCTGTATAGTAGTTTGTATCTGTTAATCCAAATTCCTAATTTGTCCCTCTCACCCTCCCTCTTCTGTTTGGTAACTGTAAGTTTGTTTTCTATGTCTGTGAATCTGTTTCTACTTTATATATAGATTCATTTGTGTCATTTTTAGACTTCACATATAAGTAATACTTTATCATATTTGTCTTTGTCTGACTCACTTCACTAAGGATAATATTCTCTAGGTCCATCCATGTTGCTGCAAATGGCAATACTTCCTTCTTTTTATGGCTGAATAGTATTCCACTGTGCATGTGTGTGTATGCATATATACACTCATACATACTCACATGACCCCTTCTTTATCCATTCATTTGCTGATGGACATTTAGGTTGTTTCTGTCTCACGGCTATTATAAATAGTGTTGCAGTGAACACTGAGATGCATGTATCTTTTCAAATTATAGTTTTCAAAGTTTCCAGATATATACTCAAGAGTCACTGGATCTTATGGTAGCTCTATTTTTAGTCTTTTAAATACCTCCGTGTTGTTCTCCACAGAGGCTGCGCCAATTTATACCTCCGCCAATAATGCATGAGGGTTTCCTCTGTCTCCACACCATCTCTAGCTTTAACTATTTTCAGACATTTTGTTAGGCTTCCCTGATGGCTCAGATGGTAATGTGGGAGAGGGAGACCCAGGTTTGATCTCTGGATCGGGAAGATCTCCTGGAGAAGGGAACGGTAAACCACTATAGTATTCTTGCCTAGAGAATCCCATGGACAGAGGAGCCAGGTGGGCTACAGTCCATGGGGTAGCAAATGTAGTGGGTTTTAATTTAATTGATTTTTTTAATTGGAGGTTAATTACTTTACAATATTGTAGTGCTTTTTGCCATACGTTGACATGAATCAGCCATGAGTGTATGTGTATTCCATTCTCAAAATAATTAGCGATGGGCTTCCCCTGTGGCTCAGTGTCAAAGAACTGCCTGCAATCCAGGAAATGCAAGAGATATGGGTTCAATCCCTAGGTCTGGAAGATCCCCTGGAGGAGGGCATGGCAACCCACTTCAGTATTTTTGCCTGGGAAATCCCATGGACAGAGGAGCCTTGAGGGCTACAGTCCATAGGCTCACAAAGAGTCAGAAATGACTGAAGCAATTGAGCACAAATAAGTTGCAATACTGAGCATTTTTCATCTGTTTATTGGTCATCTGTATGTCTTCTTTGGAGAAATGTCTGTTTAGGTCTTCCGTATTATTCTAATAAAGGTGCACAGAAAGGTTAATGAAAAATTATAAATGAACTTTAAAATTTTCAGCCTAAATCACAGATAAAGAAGGGAAGTTTATTATGTCTAGTACCATCAACCAAAAAAGGATTTGCTAACTATAGTATTTAGAGGAGTACTAAGAAATCAGAGAATAAGCAGCTATAAAAATACATTAAAGCCAAAATCTATTCAACAGCTCACCTTGCAGGGAAACTCATAGGATCAAATCAAAGCCAGACATATGAGCATCTGGGTCAGGTTCAGCATCCTAGTCCAGCATATCCTAAGCCCCATGCAGTTCAAATGTATATAAAGTAAAAATGCTTGAGGCACTAGGTATTGTCACGATTCATATTGTTTGGAGTGTAAATAGTCCTTAAAGATTTACTGAGCAAGTCCTTGCCCACCAGAACAAGACCCAGTTTTCCCTACAGCCAGTCCTTCTCATCAGGAAGCTTCCATAAGTCCTTTACCCTCACCCATCAGAGGGCAGACTGACTGAAAACCACAATCATAGAAAACTAACTAAACTGATCACATGGATTACAGGCTTGTCTGACCCAATGAAACCATGAGCTAAGCTGTGTAGGGCCACCCAAGATGGAGGGGCATGGTGGAGTTCTGACCAAACATGGAGAAAGGAAGGGTGAACCACTTCAGCATTCTTGCCTTGAGAACCCCATGAACAGTATAAAAAGGCAAAAGTATATGACACTGAAAGGTGAACTCCCCAGCTTGGTAGTGCCCAATATGCTATCAGAGAAGAATAGAGAAATAGTTCCAGAAGGAATGAAGAGGTTGAGCCAAAGCATAAACAATGCCCAGTTGTGAATGTGTCTGGAGATGGAAGTAAAGTCTGATGCTGTAAAGAAAAATATTGCACAGGAACCTGGAATGTTAAGTGCAAGAATCAAGGTAAATTGGAAGTGGTCAAACAGGAAATGGCAAGATTGTACATCAACATTTTAGGAATCAGTGAACTAAAATTTACTGGAATGGGTGAATTTAATTCAGATGACCATTATATCTACTACTGAGGGAAAGAATATCTTAGAAGAAATGCAGCAGCCATCACAGTCAGGAAAAGATCTGAAATGCAGTACTTGGGTGCAATCTCAAAAATGACAGGATGATCTCTGTTCGTTTCCAAGGCAAACCATTCAATATCACAATAATCCAAGTCTATGTGCCAACCACTAATGCCAAAAAAGCTGAACAGTTCTATGAAGACCTAAAAGAGGCCCTAGAACTAACATCCAAAAAGATGTCCTTTTGATCGTAGAAGACTGGAATACAAAAGTAGGAAGTCAAGAGATACCTGAGTGACAGTCAAGTGTGGCCTTGGAGTACAGAATGAAGTGGGAAAAGGCTAACAGTTTTGCCAAGAGGACACACTGGCCATAGCAAACACACTCTTTCAATAACAGAAGAGATGATTCCATGCATGGGCATCTCCAGATGGCCAATACCAAATCAGACTGATTATACTCTTTGCAGGCGAAGATGGAAAAGCTCTATATAGTCACCAAAAACAAGACCTGGATCTGACTGTGGCTCAGATCATGAAATCTTTATTGCAAAATTCAGACACAAATCAAAGAAAGTAACGAAAACCACTAGGCCATTCGGGTACTACCTAAATCACATCCCCTACGACTATACAATGCAAGTGACAAACAGATTCAAGGGATTAGATCTGATAGACAGAGTGCCTGAAGAACTATGGACAGAGTTTTGTGACACTGTACAGGAGACTATAATCAAAAACATCCCTAAGGGGGAAAAATGCAAAAAGGCAAAATGGTTGTCTGACAAGGCCTTAGAAATAGCTGAGAAAAGAAGAAAAGCAAAAGGCAAAGGAGAAGAGAAAAGATATACCCATGTGAATGCATAGTTTCAAAGAAGAGCAAAAAGAGATAAGAAAGCCTTCTGAAGTGAACAATTTAAAGAAATAAGGAAAACAATAGAAAGGGGAAAGACTAGGGATCTCTTCAAGAAAATCAGAGATATCAAGGGAAAATTTCATGAAAAAAAATGGGAAAAATAAAGGACAGAAATGGTATGGACCTAACAGAAGCAGAAGATATTAAGAAGAGGGTGCAAGAATACAGATATTAATGACCCAGATAACCACAATGGTGTGAACACTCACCTAGAGCCAGACACCCTGGAATGCAAAGTCAAGTGGGCCTTAGGAAGAATAACTATGAACAAAGCTAGTGGAGGTGGTGAATTCCAACTAAGCTATTTCAAATCCTAAGAGATGATGCTGTTAAAGTGCCACACTCAATATGCTGGCAAATTTGGAAAACTCAGCAGTGGCCACAGGACTGGAAAAGCTCCTTTTCATTTCAACCCCAAAGAAGGGCAATGCCAAAGAATGCTCAAACTCCTGCACAATTGCACTCATTTCACATGCTATCAAAGTAATGCTCAAAATCCATCAAGCTAGGTTTCAACAGTATGTGAACAAAGAACTTCCAGATACACAAGCTAGATTTAGAAAAGGCAAAGGAACCAGAGATCACAATGCCAACATCTGTTGCATCATTTAAAAAAAAAAAAAAAGGCAAGAGAATTCCATAAAAACTTCTGCTTTGTTGACTATGCTAAAGCCTTTGACTGTGTGGATCACAGCAAACTATGGAAAATTCTTAAGAGAGATGGGAATACCAGACCATTGTACCTGCCTCTTGAGAAATCTGTATGCTAGTCAAGAAGCAACAGTTAGAACCAGACATGAAACAACAGACTGGTTCAAAATTGGGAAAGGAGTATGTCAAGGCTGTATATTGTCAGCTCTGTTTATTTAACTTATATGCCAGTTCAGTTCAGTACAGTTCAGTCACTCAGCCGTGTCCGACTCTTTGCGACCCCATGGACTGCAGTACACCAGGCCTCCCTGTCCATTACCAACTCCCAGAGATTACTCAAAATTATGTTCATTGAGTCGGTGTTGCCATCCAACCATCTCATCCTGTCATCCCCTTCTCTTCCCGCCTTCAATCTTTCCCAGAATCAGGGTCTTTTCAAATGAGTCAGCTCTTCGCATCAGGTGGCCAAAGTATTGGAGTTTCAGCTTCAGCATCAGTCCTTCCAATGAACATTCAGGACTGATTACCTTTAGGATGGACTGGTTGGATATCCTTGCAGTCCAAGGGACTCTCAAGAGTCTTCTCCAACACCACAGTTCAAAGCATCAATTCTTTAGCTTTCAGCTTTCTTTATAGTCCAACTCTCACATCCATACATGACCATCGGAAAAACCATACCCTTGACTAGATGGACCTTTGTTGGCAAAGTAATGTCTCTGCTTTTTAATATGCTGTCTAGGTTGGTCATAACTTTTCTTCCAACAAGCAAGTGTCTTTTAACTTTATGGCCACAGTCAACACTTGCAGTGATTTTGGAGCCCCCCAAAATAGTCTGTCACTATTTCTATTGTTTCTCCATCTATCTGCCATGAAGTGATGGGACTGGATTCCATAATCTTAGTTTTCTGAATGTTGAATTTTAAACCAGCTTTTTCATTCTCCTCTTTCACTTTCACCAAGAGGCTCTTTTGTTCTTCACTTTCTGCCTTAAGGGTGGTATCATCATTATATCTGAAGTTATTGATATGTCTTCTGGCGATCTCCATTCCAGCTTGTGCTACTTCCAGCCCAAGATATCTCATCATGTACTCTGCATATAAGTTAAATAGGCAGAGTGACAATATACAGCCTTGACATACTCCTTTCCTGATTTGGAACCAGTCTGTTGTTCCATGTCCAGTTCTAACTGTTGCTTCCTGACTTGCATACAGATTTCTCAGGAGGCAGGTCAGGTGGTCTGATATTCCCATCTCTTTAAGAATTATCCAGAGTACATCACTGAACTGCTGGGCTGAATGAAGCACAAGCTGGAATTAAGATTGCTAGGAGAAATATCAATAACCTCAGAAATGCAGGTAACACCACCCTTATGGCAGAAAATGAAAAGGAACTAAAGAAACTCTTGATGAAGGTAAAAGGGGAGAGTGAAAAAGCTGACTTAAAACTCAACATTCAGAAAACTAAGATTTGGGCATTCAGTCCCATTACTTCATATCAGATAGATAGAGACTTTATTTTCTCCAAAATCACTGCAGATGGTGACTGCAGCCGTGAAATTAAAAGACACTTGCTTCCTGGAAGGAAAGCTATGACAAAAGTAGACAGCATTTTTAAAAGTAGAGACATTACTTAGCCAACAAAGGTGCATAGAATCAAAGCTGTGGTCTTTCCAGTAGTCATGGGTGGATGTGAGAGTTGAATCATAAAGAAGGTGAGCACCGAAGAATTGATGTTTTTGAACTGTGGTTTTGGAGAAGATTCTTGAGAGTCCCTTGGGCTGCAAGATCAAACCAGTTAGTCTTAAAGGAAATCAATACTGAATATTAATTTGAAGGACTGATGCTGAAGGTGAAGCTCCAATATTTTGGCCACCTCGATGCAAAGAACCAACTAATTGGAAAAGACCCTGATAGTAGGAAAGACTGAAGGAGGAGAAAGGGGTGGATGAGGATGAGATGGTTGGATGACATCACCAACTCAATGGACATGAGTTTCAGCAAGCTCCAGGAGATGGTGAAGGACAGGGAAGCCTGGCATGCTGCAGTCCATGGGTTGCAAAGAGTCAGACATGACTGAACTACTGAACAATAGTTCATGTTGACATTGAAAAATCAGCACTCAGGTACTTATCTGAGAAGGTACCACCCACTCATTTTCACTAACCATAGATTTCCCCTTGGTTCCTCATGTTGACATCAGTTTCAGTTTTGCTAATCACACCTCCAGTCTTGCTGCCTCAGATGTGGAATATAGCTCTCCAGCTTTTGGCATGCAATTTGTTAAAG
>SJYA01010486.1:0-13629 GCA_006410615.1 Neotragus moschatus
ACTCTTTGCGACCCCATGGACTGCAGCCTACCAGGCTCCTCCGTCCATGGGAGTTTCCAGGCAAGAGTATTGGAGAGGAGTGCCATCGCCTTCTCTGCAAAAGAAGAGAATCCGGCACTGATTTAGATCCTGAATTCTGTGATGAGCTGGGGTGGGGGGCGGTCAATCGGTGGCCCAGGTCCCACCCACTCATCACCCAGAATGTCGAGGAAGCAGTGAGCCCAGACTGAGAGGGGCTCCATCAGCTCACGCTGGCGGGAGCCAAGCAGTTCCGGAGAGGACCGCAGAGGCTCAGGTGTGGAGGAGCAGAGAGGTCTTTCAGATGCACGAGGGTGTCCCCCTGAAAGTGGGCAGTTCTGGCTCCAGTGTGCTGACTGGAAAGAAGGTGCACGGGGGCCGACTGTGGATCATCATCTATGTGTGACCACCGATGTCACCCACGACTCGGGGCACGGCGATCAGGCATTGTCTCAGGGCTGATTTGGGGTCCACCGCAATGTGGGTTGATTGGATTTCACAGAAGCAGGACAGGGTGACAAACATCCCAGAGGGCCCGGAGAGGCAGGCTGGGGTTCAGCGTCCCGGGGGTGGACAGTGGGGCCCGTCCCTAAAGACCCGAACAGCTTGGCACAGTTGCTGACAGGAGTGGCCTAGGCAGCCTGAGACACAGACTGGGGCCTTCAGGAGGGAATGAAGGCCGACTGGGCTCTGAGCCCTCTGGGGGCCCCTTGATCCAAAGCGAAGTGGCAGCTGTCTCCCTGCTCTGGGCTGGCCCACAGGGCTTGTTGCTCCCAGCCTGGCCAGCCTCCTTGCTAAAGCAACCGCCTCTCTCAGCCCAGCACCTCCATGGCCTTCTTGTATGTCTTCCAGGCCCAGGGCCACCATAACAAAGAACCACAGGCCTGTGTATCAACAACACACATTTATTCTCTCCCAGTGGAGCCTAGAAGTTGAAGTCAAGGTATTAGCGTGTATGGTTCCTCTGAGAGACGTGAGGGAAGCCTGTGTTCCAGGCTTCTCCTAGGCTTGTAGACAGTCTTCTCCACATCCACACAGCATCCTCTCCAGACGTGTCTGTGTCTCCTAATCCCCCATTTTCATAAGGTCACCAGTCATAATGGATTGGGGCTCACCCCAAGGATCTCATTTACCTTGATTCCTTGTAAAGACCACCTCCAGATGATGTGGCATTCAGAGGACTTCAGCATAGGAATTTGCGGACACAGTGAGACTTCTGAGATCCTTGAAGGGCAACTGGATTTGGAAAGTAGAGGTGTTTCTTGGGCACAGCTGTAAGGGAAAGCTCTGAGCCTGGGGCTGGGAGGTTCAGTCGTTTAGGTCGTGGGAGGAAGTCAGGGCTACGGGAGCCCCCACACGTCACAGGTTTAGGTTTAAGACTCCTGCAAGACTCCTGGGAAGAACGTTTCCAGGAGAAAGGACAGGTCAACTAAGAGACTGAGGAATTGGGAGAACCCACAGCGTGGAGGGCACTAACGGTAAGGGATC
This sequence comes from Neotragus moschatus, assembly GCA_006410615.1. Classification (NCBI taxonomy): domain Eukaryota; kingdom Metazoa; phylum Chordata; class Mammalia; order Artiodactyla; family Bovidae; genus Neotragus; species Neotragus moschatus. The sequence continues at coordinate 1,507 of SJYA01010486.1, forward strand.
TGACTGCTCATGAGGGAGAGGCAAGCCACCTGGGTTCAGTGCCTGGGCTCGGAAGATCCCTTGGAGAAGGAAATGCCACCCCACTCAGGCATCCTTGCCTGGGAAATCCCATCGACAGAGGGGCCTGGTGGGCCACAGTCCGTGGGGCTGCAGAGGCGAACACGGCAGAGCGACATAGCACAGCATAGCAAGGCGCGATTATTTCTTGAGCCCCACCCATGTGCCAGGGAACGAGGTGGGGCCTTGAGGGCACCTGGTGTGAAATAGAGGGGAAGGGTTGCCCTGACGAAATAGGAGTGCACCCCAGGCAGAAGGAGCAGCATGTGCAGAGACCCCGGTGGTAAGGACGGGAGCATGGCCAGCAGCCAAGGACTATAGTGCAGGCGAGGAGATGCTGAGCAGAGTCCTGCAGATGAGGGGGGATCTGACAGGTCAGTGAGAGCCTTAGGTACTCAGGTGTGCCCGACTCTGTGCCAGCCCGTGGACTGTAGGCTGCCAGGCTCCTTTCGCCTCTCGCTCCATTCTTTCTGAGGGGAGACATAAAGGACCAGAGTTCCTCGGATCCGTGAAATACCACCTGCTGCTGCTGCTAAGTCGCTTCAGTCATGTCCGACTCTGTGAGACCCCATAGACGGCGGCCCTCCAGGCTCCACTGTCCCTGGGATTCTCCAGGCAAGAATACTGGAGTGGGTTGCCATTTCGTTCTCCAATGCTTGAAAGTGAAAAGTGAAAGTGAAGTCGCTCAGTTGTGCCCGACTCTTAGCGACCCCATGGACTGCAGCCCACCAGGCTCCTCCATCAGTGGGATTTTCCAGGCAAGAGTACTGGAGTCGGGTGCCATTGCCTTCTCCAGAAATACCACCTAATGGTTTCAAATGGAGATCCTATGCTAAANAGTGAAGTCGCTCAGTTGTGCCCGACTCTTAGCGACCCCATGGACTGCAGCCCACCAGGCTCCTCCATCAGTGGGATTTTCCAGGCAAGAGTACTGGAGTCGGGTGCCATTGCCTTCTCCAGAAATACCACCTAATGGTTTCAAATGGAGATCCTATGCTAAATGGAGTACAAAACATATTCTTTACAGCAAATAACCTACTGAAAACTGCTGTCTGTAATTTCCATGTGCTAGTTAAAAGGTCAAAGAAGTGAGATGACTGATATTTACCTAAGCAATATTTCCTGTTTCAGAATTCTCCATAGGAAGAAAGAAACTTGTGCCCGAATCCCTGGAAATTACACCTATTGCATTCACATCACTCCCTCCTGCACCATGGAGGACGCTTTCCTCCATATTTTTATTGGATTTTGTTCTGTTACCTCCCAAGTTTATACTGTACATGCCCATGTCAAATATCATTGGTCAAAAACTGAAACATTTCTTTGGGAGGGAAATTGTTCAGAAAATGTATTTCATGTAACTTACATTGAAATGGAGAAAAGATTTAATCTAAAAACTACAACAAAACACAAATTCATATTGATGTTGAAATGGGGAAGAAATTTAATGTTAAACAAAAAAACCCTTACTACTTATGTCAACTGAGTAAGCTCACCATGTTGAGAAGTAGTATATCAGATGGAAGGGCATTATGTAAAAAGAATAAAAGGGAAATAGTCAAGTGGAGGTTAAGCACAGGGTCACCGGAGAATGCAGGGGCAACTTGGAGAGACTTGAATACTGACGGGGAGGTGAGGCAGGGACAGGGCCAGCAAGCCAAGGCTTTTCAGGGCTTGGCAGTGGGCAGCTGCTGGGAACAGGGAATTCATGCCAGAGGTAGGCCTTCCAGTGTCAGGCCTGTCAGAGGGACCCCCTGGAAGTGAAGGGGGAAGGGTATGGCCGGAATGGGGCTCTGCCATAAGGAACTCCCAGACAGGCTGCTGTCCTCCTCAGACAGGAAGGCACAGGCCAGGAGACAGGGAGAGCCTTCCTCCAGGTCTCGTGCCTTGGTGGGGCCTGAGCTGACAGCAAGCTGTGTCCCCTAGGATGAGGAGGGCACTAAGATACTGACTTCAGGGTCAGGGTCCACCACTGCCTCCTCCTGCAAGACCCACAGCCGGCCCTCAAGGTCCCCCTCACTGAGAATCAGCTCAGAGCCCCATCTGACGGTCTGGAGCAACAGGCAGAGACACCGAGGCATGCTGAGCCACGGAAGGCACCTTGGTCCTTGGGGCCTCCAGGGTTCCAAGCCTCTCCCACATCCCTGGGTCAGCAGAGCATCCCTGTCCCTGACAGACAGGTTAGACCTGGAGAAGGGAAACCTGACCTGATGCTGTGGTGTCGTCCTTGCAGGACAGGAGGTAAGGGCAGTTAAAGGATGGGTCAAGGGTGAGCAGGAGGGTAAAGGTCGCTTCAGAGGATGGTTTCCGGGAATGGGATCGTGCAGGGCCTTCTGGATGAGGTGGAGTTCCTCCAGAACCACCTAGGGCTCCTAGACCTGGATGAGGTTTCTGAAGAGCTGCCCCACAGAGGAGCAGAAATCCGACAGCACTTCCCAGACGGTCTTCACCGCACTGCAGTTGGGCTGCAGGAAGGGCGCTGCCTTATCCCCAAGCCAGGTCAGCCAATCCAAACACCGCTGCTGGAGACTCCCCAGGATGCCCAGGAACCGCCTCAGGGCTCTGGCCCAGATGCTTTCTTCCTGATTCTGGTCCTCCAGAGAGGCAGAGACTGAGGGTCTCTGGATTCTGCGGCGCACTTCTTGCCGTGCTTCCTGAAGCAAGGGACTAGACTCCTGCAGGGATTCCTGCAGGGACGGGGGCCTTTCAGGGATCCGCCTAGTCCAAGGCAGACGCCATTCCTTCCTGACCTGAGCAAGGCCTCCCAGACCTTGGAAGACGCTGGGACTCAGAAGCCCAGCCCAGCCCAACCCAAACCGCCTGCCTTCTGGCCAACAGCTCTGCAGACACGAGGACTTCTCCCAGGGACTGGGACTGGCCCCTCGGTTCCCCTCGAAGAATGAATCCTTGGGCTTGGTTGTACCTGCCTGCAGGTGGTTGGCCTCTGAACCCAGCACCAGGCCCACAGGGCTCATCAGGCAGGAAGCTGAGTCCAGGGCTCTGGCCACTGTGCGCTGAGTGGGGAGGCTGATGCTCGCAAGGCTTCACCACCTGAGATTTCAGGGACCCCCCTCTTCATCCCCCACTTCACGGAGCCTTGTGCACACACAGCAGCCCCAAGGACAAGAGAGACCAGTGAGGAGGGGNAGGAAGCTGAGTCCAGGGCTCTGGCCACTGTGCGCTGAGTGGGGAGGCTGATGCTCGCAAGGCTTCACCACCTGAGATTTCAGGGACCCCCCTCTTCATCCCCCACTTCACGGAGCCTTGTGCACACACAGCAGCCCCAAGGACAAGAGAGACCAGTGAGGAGGGGAAGGAAGTCACTGAGACAGTGGTTCCAACTCACGGGAAGGTTCTCTTGAATGTGATCTTCTATGAATTCACAGACATCCTCGATGAGTTCCTCCTGGGGAGAGGAAGTGTGTGGTCTGCAATCCTGCCTCGCTGCTGAGGTCAGTGGTCCCCACTGTGGCCTCCCGTGTATCCAGGGAGTCTGAAGGGAGCCAGGGCCCCAGACCCCATTCCCTGGCTGATCCAACTCTGAGGACCACCCTTAGCAGGGGCCAAGTTCCAAACTCACCTCCGTCTCTGCTAGGGCTGCCTCCATCTGGTGGGAAAAAAATACTCTGGTTAAAACACCCCCTCCCTCGCTCACGTTCACCCTGAATCCCAAGCCCCAGATAGTTCTCATCTCTTCCCAGTCACTCCGAGAGCTAACCCTCAACCCAGAGACCACACTCTGGCATCCCTGCCCTGCCCTGTGGCCCTGTGGTCTGGACACCACCCTTAGCATCCCTGGGCCTCCGTATCTCCTCCCTGTACAGTCACCTGCCACACAGGTGTGCGTTTGTCCAGTGTAAGGACTGGATGCTGAGCTGTGACCCTCATCATCACCGTGACTGTGAACCCACCCCAGCTCCCTCATCTGGGGGAGGGTCGGGTTGGGGCACACTGACCCACCTGTGCTGCTTCTGGTTTATTTCCCATCTTATCACAGAAACGGTCCACCCGGCTGTGCTGTGAACAGAGATGGCCTTGAGTAAAAGAAGCTCGGTTCTTCTCCCTGCTGGGTCCCAAGTGGCCCAGATCGTTCTCGGCGTCACCCAGCAGAAGCCAGGCCTCCCAAGCCCCAGCTATTCGTGGGGATGAGCTTCTTACCAGCATGCTCCTCAGAGAGGCCTGGTCATATGGGACTCCCTGTGGAGGTAACAGTGAAGCACAGGTTCTAGTCTTGTAACCACCGAGACCTGTTTTACACCCCCCACCCCCCAAGGAGAACCCTTGCCCTGGAGTAGGCGGTCAACCTGGTTCCCAGATGCCTAGCCCTCCGTGGTCCCGCTGAAAGCTAACCAGGGAGGAACTGGCCCTGTCCTCTCCTGTCTGAGGCACTAACCGTGACAGTGGCCATGTTCCTGACCTCTGACCCTGCAGAGCCCTGGCCCCCAGCCCCTTTCCCTCCAGGCACTTGACTCCATCTCGGAGGTGGGAGGCGCCCCACCAACCCCTCAGGAGACTCCACCGAAGGGCGGGAATCAGGCGCTGTCCCTGCTGCCCTCTTGGCCCTGCGTGGTCAGTGCGGCTCACAGCGCATGCAGGGCTCCCGTCTGCACACCCTGTGTCCGGGGGCCCATCCTGTCAGCCCAGCATCACACACGACTGGGCAAGGAAACACCTCGCAGGGCCGTGAGGACACTCTGCTGCCCGCATCCTCCTCTCACTGGGCCAGGCCGCTCAGCCTGGCTCACCCCACGATGACCACTCCCAGACACCGGTGTGCCATGGCCCAGAGCCCCTGAGCCTCTGGCCACCTCAGAACTAGGTAATTGAGTGGGACAGAGGGCCGAGGGCACCCTAAAAAATAAGAATAGATTCTGAGCTAAGCATGGCTTCAGCTGTTGAGCCAGGCCCTGAGAGAAATGCTTTCAGCATTTCTCTGAAAATGCTGGCCAGCCAACTAGACCCCACATGCTGCAACTAAGATCATCAGAGACAGAAGAAATTCAATAAATAGGAATAAGCATTAGAAGGAGCCCGAGGATGGCTGATCCCTTGGACACTGCAGACGCTCCACCTCCAGCTTCCCGACAAGCATGACGACTCTGATTCCTACACTCACTCCCAGGTCCATTGCTCCTTCCTCGGTCCCAACACAGGCCACCACACTGAGCTGCCCACCAAACCGACCTCCCAGCAGGAGCCCCAGCCCCACAGCCAGGACCTGCTACATAAGGAAAGGGCTCAGAGCACCAAGAAACTGGAGTGTGTTTGTCAACAATTATCCAGAATTTCAGGATGGTGACAGCGGAGCGTTCGACCAGGGTCATTGTGAGACATGGCACAGGTCCCATGTTTTGACCCTCTGCTTCCCCAGTGGGAAGGAAATGGCAACCCGCTCCAGTATCTCTGCCTGGAGAAGCCCATGGACAGGGGAGCCTGATGGGCTACAGTTCCTGGGTTCGCAGAGTTGGACACCACTGAGCGACTCACACTTTCACTTTCCCCTGTGGCCACCCCAGTGCCCAGGGAGGGTGGGACAGGGCTGCTGTGCGTAGAGCAGTCAGCAGAGCTGGGGCTGAACTGGTGGAAGCCAGGACAGGTGGCAACTGAGACCACAGGCCCACTCTCCCCTGGACTCTCGTCGTCACTCACTTTAGCGAATCACATGGTGGATTAGGGTCCTCCTGCTGGGACCTCGTGGAGGAAGAGTGGGAGGAAAAGTGCTTCAGTGACGTGGGCTCGCCCACCACCCTGGAGGGTCCTCTGCCTGCAGGTCTCCCCGACCCCCACACCGGGCTTCCCAGAGCCCCTCATCTGAGATCCTGCAGCCAGAGCTCCAGCTGAGCAGTGCCTCGCTGCCTGCTAAGCCCCAGCGACTTAAGAGCCAGCCAGGGATGGGTGGAGAGGGTGAAGCCCTGCTGGGGGAGGGGGTAGGGTCAGCTGGGTGTGTTTGAGACAGAAACTGAGACAGAAATAGAAGCAGAAACAGAGGGGGTGCGGGGGGGGGGTGGAGTCAGAAGGAGGGGATGACATGGAGCCAGAGGTCCAAAGGTCCGTCCAGGGGTGGGGGGGCTTGTCGCTTACACTCAGGGTCCAGGCAGGGGTCAGGGCCCCTCCTCCATGAGCTGGGTTGGGATCTCTGTGCCCAGCTTGGGCCGTGTCCCCCCCACCATAGGTTTGAGCACGGGGAGGGACCGGGGAAAGTCCAGACTTGAGACAATAGTTTGAGGAAGCTTCGGGGAGAGCCGACCAGGGCCATCGAACAGACTGCACCCCACTCCATATCCAGAGAAGCTTCTGTAGCCGCCCTGCCCTCAGGAAGTCACAGGACCTGCAGGGGGCCTGAGGTGCAGACTAACGCATGGGCCCTGGCATCCAGGGCAGGGGCCGGGCCCCTCAGAAGGGGCTGCAGGGAGCCTTGCTGACTGTCTGGGCCCTGAGACCATGGTCTCCTGAGCCTGCTCGGGACCCCGGTCTTCAGTCACCGTGCCAGGGGTCTCCGTGGCCCTGGCCAGCCCCACAGGCCTTGACTCTCACAGCCTGGCCCACCTCCCCCTGAGACCACAGCCCCTCACAGCCATGGCCTGGCATCTGTCTTAGAGACCCAGTGCCGCCATAACAAAGAGCCACAGGCCCGGTCTCAACAGCACACATTTACTCTCACAGTGGAGCCTCGAAATTGAGATCAAGGCGTCAGCAGGCAGTGGTTGCTCTGTGCGCCCTGAGGGAAGCATGAATTCTAGGCTTCTCTTCTAGGCGTGTAGACCGCGGTCTCCAGGTCTACATGGCATCCTCTCATGTCTCCTAATTCCCCATTTTCAGAAGTCACCAGTCATAATGGATTAGAGCCCACATTAAGGATCTCATGCTATCTTGATTCCCTGGAAAGACCCACCTCCAGGTGCTGGTGGTTAGGACTTTACTGGGTGAATTCAGAGGAACACAATTCAGTGTCTAATATCCTTGAAGAGGAACCGGCTTCCTGATAGGCTACCCGTGTGCACCCCATGGGGCCAACCTAGGAATCCTGCTCTTCAGGGAAAGTCTCTCTTGGGTCCACCAGACCCCAGCTGCATCCCCTGCCCCTTAGGAGCCCCTCAGTTGTCTGAACCTCCCTTCCCACACCCAGGAGGTCCAGATGCTTCCAAGCCAGCTCAGAACTCCAGGGCAGGAGGGAGACAACAGAGGCACTCTTGATTCAGCTGCAGGCTTCCCTGATGTCTCAGAGGACAGAGAATCTGCCTGCAATGCAGGAGACCTGGGTTCGATCCCTGGATCAGAAAGGTCCCTCTGGAGAAAGGCACCAACTCCACTATCACGGCCCAGAGAATTCCACAGACTGCATCGTCCATGGTCACAGAGTTAGACATGGCTGAGCGGCTTACTTGTTTCAGCTGCATGCCTCATTTCCAGGTCTTATCTCCAGAGATCAGTCTCCCTGAGACTCGACACTAGGCACCTCCATGTCTCAGGTAGTCCACCTCCTGAAAGGCATTTCATGTCTTACTGTGGGCTGAACCCTTTTCTTTACAGAGTTTTAGTGAGATGTAATTCACATATCATATTATTCACCCAGGAAAGTGCCTAATTTAATGCACAGTACTACTCAACCATCACCATCATCAATTTCAGAACACTTTTATCATCTCCAGAAACCATCCTGCACCCCTAAGCCATCATCCTTCAGGGCCCACCACCAGGCAATTCCTAAGTCTGTTTTTAACACTTTGAGGTACCATTAGACTATTTCCCAAGGCTTCCTCGGTAGCTCAGCGTTAAAGAATTTGCCTGCAATGCATGAAAACCAGGTTCAATCTGTGGGTCAGGGAAGATCCCTGGGAGGACGACATGGCAACCCACTCCAATATTGTTGCCTGGAAAACCCCATGGACAGAGGAGCCTGGGGGGCTACAGTCTATGGGGCCACGGAGACAGCATTGAGCCTGCATGACCACAGACGAGAGTAGTAAACGTTTTCTGGCTCCGTGCTCTTACCACATGTATCATTTGCAAATTTTTGTCTCCATTGTGTGGGTTGTCTTTTTACTTTTCCAGTGTTGCCCTTTGAAATACAAGTTTTAAGTGTTTATATTTTAATAATTTGTACCATTTACTTCCCACTCTTTAAAAAGCATAATTCAATGTGACATGGCATGTTGGTGAAGCAGATTTCATGAAGTCTGAGAGGCTGGAGAAGTGTCCATTGTTGCAGCAAAAGGAGCCTCAGATGTCACATGGGACATCCCTTTCTGAGTCCCTCCAACCAACTTTTGGTTGCTCCCCCAGCTCATTCTCAGCCAGCCTGACACCCATCAATGCTGGATTCCAGCCACTTCTGTAAAACAGTGATTCGGGTCTGTCACATTCCTGCTACCCAGCTTCAGCCTGGCTCCATCACTGCTCTGAGGAAATGAAGGCTTTTCTCTCCTGTTATTTTTATTGTCTTGCTTTGGGGCTGACAAGCTTTTTGAATACAAGTTTCCTCCTCCTCATATTTAGAAAGGGTCCTGACAGAAGCCCAGATGGCTTTGGGTGCTTTGAATTCCCAGGTCCATGGCTGGTTGAAGACACCTGGCTGTCGTCCTCCTGGTCATGCCCACGCTGGGCTCCATGCCCCTGGGTCAGCTCTTGCAGCACTGTGGGCCCTCTAAGGATGGTGACACATTAGAAAATGGTGGGTATGTGACTCCAGCTATGGGGGTTAACCTCTCTCACCCAGGCCAGCAGCTTGGCTCTGTAAACAGAAGAGGTTGGCCCCTGGGTGGAGAACATGGAGGGGACACACGAGTCAGAAGATAGAGACCAGAGATGGCAGCTGCTGGCCCTGGTCCCTTGCAGATCAGGGCCACCCCCCCAGCTCACCCCCACATCAACCACCCAGTTTGTTCAAATGCAGATTCCTGGCCCCAGACCCAGAGTGAGGAATCACAGTAAAGACATGCTATCTGCATTTTTAAAGTTCCCTAGGTCATTCTCTTTCTCTTGGGCACACAGATCAGCTTGAAGGATTTTAGTTCTGAGACTCGATATTTAACTCAGGCCATGACAGTGAGAGCACCAGATTCTAGCCACTGGACCACCAGGGAACTCCCTTCCTGGGTCATCCGGTGTGGAATATTCCAGAAGCAGAGTTGCAGAGGCACTCATTTAGATCCTGAATTCAGTGGGTAGGGGGGTCAGTGAGGTGGCCCAGGTTCCACCCACTTGTCACCCAGGAGCACTGAGGAGGCAGTGACCCCAGGCTGAGAGGGGACCAGTCCACTGTCTTCCCACCAGCATCGAGCTGATGGGAGCCAAGGGGCTCTGGAGGGGCCGACAGAGGCTCAGGTGTAGAGGTGGGAGAGGTGTTTTAGGAGCACGAGGGTGTCCTACTGAATGTGGGCGGCTCTGGTACCAGTGTGCTGACCAGAACCAAGGATGGGCCACAGGCGCCGTCTCAGGAGCGTCACCCACCTGTGAACCACAGATGTCACCCTGGACTTGGGACACATGTTCAGGGGTGGTCTCAGAGCTGAGTTTGGGGCCTTACGAATGTGCTTAGATTGGCACTTCGTGGAGGCAGGATAGGATGAGAAACGTTAGAGCAGAGGCTGGAGAGCAGGCTCAGTAAGGGGAGATGGGGCTGTCCTGAAAGAACCAAGCACTTGGGACAGATGCTGTTGGCAGGCGGGGCGGGGCTGCAGGAATTCAGCTGCCTGAGCTCTGGGAAAGGCCATGTGTTCCGGGAAAAGGAGAGTCCTGCGGGGTCATGGCCAGGGACAAGGGAGGAAGGCCCAGAAGGCCGCACACAGGGGCCTTTCAGTGCCAGGGCCAGCCCTGTGGCTCTGCCCTCCTGGACTTACCTCCGCAGGCATCCCCAGCTGAATCCTGGTTGAGCCCCGCCCCTGGGACAGACTTCCCACAGCTACAACCCGCGGGGGCCCCGTGGGCGATCCGTTCCCTTCACGCAGCGGCAAGAAGGAATATTCCTTCATGGGGAGGCCAGGCCCCCCACCAGCAGGGACAGAAGAGGCAGGAGGGACACCGAAGGCCGCCCTGCAGCCTGACTGATCCCGCACTGACAGTCGCAGTCTCCGGGCTTAAGGGTAGCTCTGGGGGGTCTAGGGGCCCGAGGGCCCACACTNCTGGGCGCTGAGCCTTCTGGGGGCCCCTCGATCCAAAGCGAAGTGGCAGCTGTCTCCCTGCCCTGGCCTGCCCCACAGGGCTTGTCGTTCACAGGCTGGCCAGCCTCTCCGAGACCACAGCCCCTCACAGCCATGGCCTGGCATCTGTCTTAGAGACCCAGGGCCACCATAACAAAGAGCCACAGACCCGGGTCTTAGCCACACACATTTACTCTCACAGTGGAGCCTCGAAATTGAGATCAAGGCTCAGCAGGTAGCAGTTGCTCTGCAAGGCCTGAGGGAAGCATGTGTTCCAGGCTTCTCTCCTAGGCATGTAGACCGCTGTCTCCGGGTCTACATGGCACCCTCCCTAGACAAGTATCTGTCTCCTAATTCCCCATTTTCAGAGATCACCAGCCATAATGGATTAGAGCCCACCCGAAGGACCTCATGCTAGCTTGATTCCCTGGAAAGACCCACCTCCAGGTGCTCCTGGTTAGGACTTCACTGGGTGCATTTAGGGAAACATGATTCAGTGTCTATGATCCTTGAAGAGGAACTGGCCTCCTGGTGGGTCACCTGTGTGCACCCCCTGGGGACAAGCCTAGGAATCCTGCTCCTCAGGGAAAGTCTCTCTTGGGTCCACCAGACCCCAGCTGCATCCCCTGCCCCTTAGGAGCCCTTCAGTTGTCTGAACCTCCCTTCCCACTCACAGGAGGTCCAGATCCTTCCCTGAGCCAGCTCAGAACTCCAGGGCATGAGGGAGACAACAGAGGCACTCTTGCTTCAGCTGTGGGCTTCCCTGGTGGCTCAGAGGGTAGAGAATCCACCAGCAGTGTGGGAGACCCGGGTTCGATTCCTGGGTCGGGACGATCCCCCTGGAGAAAGGAACCCACTCCACTGTCATGGCTCATAGAATTCCACGGACTGCATTGTCCCTGGGTCACAGAGTCAGACTCGCTGAGTGCCTTTCACTTGCTTCAGCTACAAGCCTCATTTCCAGGTCTTATCTCCGGTGATGCCACACTGGGCACCTCCACATCTGTCTCAGGAAGGCCACCTCCTGAAAGGCATTTCGTGTCTCACTGTGGGCTGAACCCTTTTCTTTATGGAGTTTTAGTGAGATGTAATGCACATATCATATTATTCACCCAGGAAAGTGCCTAATTTAATGCACAGTACTACTCAACCATCACCACCATCGATTTCAGAACACTTTTATCATCTCCGGAAACCATCCTGCACCCCTAAGCCCTCATCCTCCAGGGCCCACCACCACGCAATCTCTGAGTCTGTTTTTAACTTTTCGAGGTACCACTGGACTATTTCCCGAGGTTTTGCAGGTAGCTCCGTGGTAAAGAATCTGCCTGCAATGAGAGAGATCAAGGTTCAATCTGTGGGTCAGGGAAGATCCCTGGGAGGACAACATGGCATCCCACTCCAATTTTCTTGCCTGGAAAACTCCATGGCCAGAGGAGCCTGGAGGGCTACAGTCTGTGGGGCCACAGAGACAGCATGAGCTTGCACGCACACACACAAGGGTGCTATAAGTTTTCTCCCTCCATGTCCTTACCAGATGTATCATTTGCAATTTTTTCTCCCCATTCTTTTTACTTTTTACTTTTCCGGTGTTGCCCTTTGAAATACTAAAGTTTTAAGTGTTTATATTTTAATAATTTATCTCATTTATTTTCCGTTCTCTAAACAACATAATTCAATGTGATGTGGCATGTTTGTGAACCTGACTTCATGAAGTTTGAGAGGCTGGAGAAGTGTCCATTGTTGTAGTGAAAGGAGCCTCAGATGTCACTTGGGACATCCCTCTCTGGGCCCCTCCAACCAACTTTTGGTTGCTCCCCCAGCTCATTCTCAGCCACCCTGACACCCATCAATGCTGATTCCAGCCACTTCTGTAAAACAGTGATTCTGGTCTGTCAAGTTCCTGCCACCAAACTTCAGCCTGGCT
>SJYA01010488.1:0-13075 GCA_006410615.1 Neotragus moschatus
CCAGCTGTTACTTGACAGCTGGATGGGACCAGCATCTGACCACTGCCCCGCCCCCAACTTGGAGTCCGCTCCCTACTGCCCACTTTGGGAGGCACGGGAGATCCTTCTAAGGATGGCCGCTTCTCGCGGTTGGTGCCCAGACCTGGCCCTACTGTTGGACATCGTTCCTCAAGGCTTCTAGGATCTTCTCGACCACTCCTTAACACTCTCACTCCCAACATGTTCACCGAAAGACTGATCATACCCCTAACCCCCCAAGGACAGGGCCAGTGCGGTAGCAGGCTGACTCCTTTGTCCCAGTGACATGGTCAGCTTCCTCAGCACTAACTGGGGGCTGGTACATTGTTCTTCTGGTAGAAACAGAACCTGGCTGCTGGTCGTGTTGTCATCCCCTGGGTGCCTGAACCGGGTGTCGCGTAAAAGGTGTAAGCCTGACTTTCAGGACTCAGTCAGAGAAAGAAGGGGCCGAGGTTGGGGCCTATAAACTGCTTCGTCTCCCCCCCTTCACCCCCCTCCCCCACTCCCACCCACGGACTAGCCATCTTCAGAGCAACTGCACCTCCCAGCCACCCACTGAGTCACCAGGAAACCTAGCCAGGTATGTGAGCTGATTGCCTAGGGGATAGCCTTCACAGAGGTAAGAAGCCTGAGGTCACGGCCCCACTCCGCCTCTCCCTTCAGTGTGACCCTATCCTCTCTCTGGGCCTCAAATCTCTTCTTTGTCCAAGGAGGGGAGGGGGCTTCAACAGCCACACTCTTCCCTTTGCAGACCCTCAAATGTCCTTCAGTCTCGTGGATGGATCCAGCAAAGGCAGAGTACAGATCTAGGGGTGTGCGTGTGTGTGTGCGCACACGCGCGCATGCACGCACTAAGTCAATGTGTGCACGCGCGCGCATGTACGCGTGCTAAGTCACTAGAGTCATGTCTGACTCTTTGAGACCCTATGGACTGTAGCTTGCCAGGCTCCTCTGTCAACGGGATTCTCCAGGCAAGAATTCTGGAGTGGGTTGCCCTGCCCTTCTCCGGGGGATCTTCTTGACCCAGGGATTGAACTCACATCTTTTATATCTTCTGCATTGGCAGATGGGTGCTTTACCACTAGCACCACCTGGAAAGCCCAGGACCCTGAAAACTCCAGGTAGGAGAAACAGAAGGAAACCTTAGCCCCAAGCAGCCCCTGGACAATTCCCCTTGTCCAGGTACCTTCTCCATTCCTCAGAGCCTACTTTCTCCTCATTGCTGAGGTTTTCTCCTGTGAGGTTCAGTAAAGACTCCCACAAAGTCAGGCTTTGTAAGGCTGAGTCCTTCATATTTCCACTTCCTCCACGGAGTCCTGCCCCAGGCTCCTTCACTAAAATATTACTTCTGTATCATCCCAAGCCTCTGATGACACCACCTAACGTGCTGTTAGGTGTGTTCAGAAGTCTAGCTGTGCTGCTTTGTGGCTGTGGGAAAGCGGATGGTCCACGGTTTCCTTATCCAAAAGACAGGAACACAGAAACCCTTAGCTCCGTGGAATTGTTTTGAGGTGTAAGTGAGGTGAAACCTTGGGACACAGAAAGCACTCACTTCAGGGCAGGGTTATCAATGCTGTTGGACACAGTGCGTGCGTGTGTGCTCAGATGCTCAGTCACGTCCGACTCTTTGTGACCCTGACCCCATGGATTATAGCCCACCAGGCTCTCCTTTCCACAGAATCATCCCACCAAGAATACTAGAATGGTTGTCGTTTTCTCCTCCAGGGGATCTTCCTGACCCAAGGGTCGAACTCGCATCCCTGTGGCTCCCGCATTGGCAGGCGGATTCTTTACCACTGAGCCATCTGGGAAGCCCAGATGGACGCTGTAGGCACCACTGAAAATCTAGAATGTAAACTCTAGATCTACACTGTCCACTTGGATCACCACTAACCTTGTACTAACCGCCTTTGACTCAACAGCCATATGTGGCCAGTGGTGGTGACCCTATAGGACAGTATGAGTCTCTGGAGAACATTTCATTGTCTCAGAAAGTTCCACCAGACAGTGCTGCTCTAGGTAAAAGACATCATTAAGATCAAGGAATCTGAAGCTTATGCTTTCTGGGCTTTCAAACCCCAGCTCCACATGCTTTCAGCTGTATGGCCTTGGGCACATTAATGAAGATCTCTGAGCCTCAGTTTCCTAATCGATAAAATGGAAATAATAACACCTGCCTTTAAAGGGCTGTTATGAGGATATAAATGAGTTCATATTTGTTAAAGGCTTAGAAGAGTATCTGGCTCCAAGTAAAGAGATCAGTAAGCCTCTGTTAAAACCACCGTCAGGCAGGGCAGGGAGGAACTGGACCTAGACAGAGCCCTGGCCCAGCCACTGAGTAAAACAGAAAGGACCCCTAAGTGGCAGGACAGTAGTCAACCTACTTGGTAAAGTGACTTGAAAACACTTGCAGGAAAGCGGAGTGGTGGCCCGCCTCCCACTCCTCCATCCCTCCAGGCCCCTGGGAAGGGTCAGGGCTCTAGCCTGCCTGCCCCCTTTCCCCTTACCATCTCCGTAGGCTGGCCCAGGTTCCTCAGCCCAGGTGGGTGAGAAGGGCACTGTAAGAGGTAAGCGGGGCCGGCGGGAGGTCAGGAAGCCACTAGGCGGCACCCCAGCTTCACGGCACAGGGGGCTGGGGGGCCGCTCAGCAGCCGAGGTGGCCAGCAGCTCTTGCAGGATGTTGATGGGCGAGACGGTGAGCTCCCAGTTGGTGATCCCAAAGTCACGCAGGTGGGCCCGGGCGTGGCTGGAGAGGCCAGCCCGAGTGTCAAAGCCGGCCCCGCAGAAGTCACAGCGCATCAGGCTGAAGGTGCCCGGGTCGAAGTTAGCCACTGTAGAGAGAGAGAGGACATGGACTGCCTGAGTGGGGGCGAGGGGTATTACTCTACATCCTCCGCTCTCCCCGTTCCCAGGGCCACTCCCCCAGTGGATCACAGACCCCGTGCTGGGTCCTCACCGTGGATGCCTCCCTTGCCCTTTGTTACATGCTCCTGCCTGCATCTGCTCACATTAAGAAGCATTCTCTTCCTGGACTTCTACTGTCTCCCTTCACACAGCTCAAAGCATCAGGGACCTCACCCCCAGAAATGCTTCACCAGGATAGATTTGCAGTCATTTGGACAAGGGTTTGATTAATACCCTTCTTTCCTCTAGAGCTCATGTCTGTATCACCCCAGTGTTATCAATGAAACCTTGGCTGAATGAAGCAATGGATGAATGCGTGGGATGCCTTTCTCTGGGAATCTGCTCAGATCCCCCAGACAGAGTTGAGGATCTTCTCTGGGCTTCCCCAAACCCCTCCCCGAGCTGCCCCCATCACAGCCCAGGTCCCTTAACATTCTAACTGCCTAGTTTTGTGGCAGTCGGTCCCCTGCCCGTTCCCCGCAGTGCACATACACACACACACTCTCAAACACCATACCAGCCCCTCCCCATGTAGGCTCCATGTCTGCCAGTATCAGAACTCCCCAGGGCACTCATGTGGAGACAGACCTCTGGAATCAGAACCTTGGTGCCTGGGAATCAGCATACCTCACAGGCAGCCCCAGGGGTTCTGAAGTCAGCCAGGGTCCCACCATGCCTCTGGGACTGTGCAGTCCAGAAGGGCAGGCACTCCTGTTCCGTTCATTGTGGTGACCTCACTCAATAAAGATTTGTCGAATGAATGATTCAGTGATATTTTCTGCCTGGGGCTGAGGAGCCCACGCTCCAGCTACTGGAAGGGCCAGACAGTTGGGATGTCCCCACATCTCTGATGCGGTGACCTTGGCCCCAGCTCCCTGCCTTCACCCTGCTGGGCACTACAGGAGGCTTTAGATTGAGGGTTTGTTGGTTCAGGACTCGGCCGCCCGGCTGTGCGTCTCCCCGGCCTTGGCCTCGGAGGGAGGTGGATGCTGGAGTGGAGCCACCCTACCTTTTTTCTTCTTCTTTTGGAAAGAGAACCTGCGCTCGATGGCCTTCACCTCCTCAGCGGAGATGAAATGCCGCACGTTGTAGCTGACACCCACGCGGTTCAGGTGGCCTCGCACGTGGTTGGCCAAGCCGATGCCATTGTGGAAGCGGTCAGGGCAATAGGGGCATTTCCGCTCCTCAGGCTTCAGTGCCACCCCGGGGTCCCCATCCAGGAATGGGTCCAGCCCCAGAGGGCCACCCAGGGGCGTGTCCAGGAGCAGGAAGTCCAGGGGGTGGGCACCCCCCAGCCCCAGCTCCTCGGGCTGCAGCCTTGGGGGGGCCCTGGCTGCCGCAGCCATGACTCGAGGCCCGAGCTTTGCCACCAGCACTACAGGCACCATCTCGCAGAGCTGCTGCTGCTGTGCCCGCGAGGCCACCGCCGTCTGCAGGGCTTCTCGGAATGTCCGCTTCAGCTCTAGGGCTGGCTGTGGGATGAGGCCAGGGCTGGCTGGTGGCACAAAGACCCTGTTTTCGGGGGGAAAGTCCATTTCTGAGGCCAGCAGTAATTCCTCCTCCTCCTCCTCCTCCTCCTCATCTTCCTCTTCACTCCATGGGTGCCTCTGGTCCTCCAGGTGGCCTGGGAGCCCCTGAGGCTGGACAACACTCTTGTTTCTGCTGGCCTGTAAAGAGTAGGCGGTGGATGCTAGTGGCGAGGGGAAGGCTGGCCTTCCCAGGGGCCTCTGGCTCGAGCAGTGTGGGAGTGGCTTTGACAGCGGGAAATCCCTCGTGCCCAGCTGCTGGCAGCCTGGGCCAAAGGCCAGGCTGGGGTCATATCCAGCAGGATTCTCCTGCCACGTGGGGGCCAAGAGCGGCTCAGCTTTGCCAAAGTAGTCGGCGGCCTCAGAGAATCGGGTGTAGGCGTCCTGGCTGGTGCCGGGCCGGCTGGCAGGGCCCTCCTCCTCAAAAGCCTCACCATCCTCCTCCTCCCAGTGGGGATGGGTGTGCACCAGCCTCACATGCTCCCTGAGCAGGCTCTCGCTGGGTGCGGGGAAGCCACAGAAAACACAGGTGCTGAGGCCCGAGGGGTCTCCGTAGGGCTGGTAGGCTAGGGAGGTGGCGTCGGGGCCTGGGCTGCCCGCCCCACTGCTGCCCCCAAAGGGCTCCTGGGCCGCTGGGCCCCGTGGCTCCTGTGCGTGCAGCTTGGCGTGCTGCATGAAGGCCTTGGAGGAATTGGTGCCAAAGACGCATCTGGGGCACTGCAGCCGCGCCTCCCGGCCCGCATCACCTGGGACCCGCTTTAGCTTCTGGATCTCCTCAATGATCTTCTCCCGGGAGGCCTGGTGCAGCTGGCGGTGCCGCTCGAGGGCACCGGGGTCGGCAAAGGCCCAGCCACACTCGCCACAGGCCAGTGGGGCCAGCTCAGCCGGCGGCTCCTGGCCCGGGGCTCGGCGGTGCTGGCTCATGTGCTCCAGGAGGTGTTCCTTCTGCTTGAAGTAGATGCTGCACTCAATGCATGGGAACACAGCTGGCTCCTCGTCTTCGTCCTCGTCGGGGCTGGCTGCTCCCTCGGCCACCTCCTCCAGGAGCTCACACAAGTAGGGCCTTGTCCGGACGGAGGACAGCAGCGGCTGCAGCCGCTCCACAGAGGCCTCTGAGTTCACCGTCCAGGTCTGCGTGGCCACCTCTGAGGCGGACCGGGGCAGGCTCCACTCGGACGGCTGGGTCAGGCCCTCCAGGCCTGCCAGGTGCTCTCTGGTGCCCACCACCGGCCCATCCAGCGTCTTCGTGGTATCATCTACGGGCACAAGCACTGTCCTGAAGGAGGGGAGGGGTGGGGGCTGGGGAGGCAAGTCCATGTCCAGCCCTGCGTCCTGGAGCGGGACCACCTCATCTGCGTCTTGCAGCCAGTCGAACCTGGGGCGGCCCCGGGGGACCTTCTCAAATACCTTCGATTCCCCCTGGTGGTGGTACAAGAACCTTCTGGAGCCCTCCAGCTCAGCATGGGGCTTCACGGTTCTCATGATGATGGAGTCCTCGAACCTCTGCTCAGATGGGAGCTCCTCCCCAGCCTCCTGAATCAGGGGCCGCTCCCAGGGCCCCCGGCCATCCAGGGGGTCTGGGTAGTGGCCCAGGGGATGGGGTGAGGGGGAGCCCAGTTGGAAGTCCAGGCTGCCTCCATCCCAGCAGCTGCAAGGAAGGGCCAATGGGGACAGGTTAGCCACAGGCCTTGCTTTCCTTTCCTTCGGCAAGGGACAGTGAGGTGATGGGGGTGGTTCCCGGGTGGTCTGAGACAGGTTCCAGAGAACTCAGCCCGTGGGGACTGAGGCGGGGAGTGTGTGAGTGTCAGTTGGGAGGTCGGGAGAGTATGTGTGGACCCTTCCAGAGCAGCTGGGTCAAAGACAAGATTCGGCTCCCAGGGCTCATGCTGGGTATGGAACCCAGCCCTGCTGCACTGTGGTGGATGGGGGCAGGGGCGGAGTGTGCAGAGACCACAAGGAATGTCTCCAAGTCTGGTGGCACAGTCAACTCTCATCTGTCCCCTGGGAGGGTCCTAGATGACTTTCCCATTTTGGTTACGCTGCAGGCTGCCTTTTTTTGTCTCGGTCCTCCCCAAATTGGAGTGATTTGTGCATTGAGGTTCCTCCTTCCAGCAAATTTGGTCAACTTCGGCAGCAGGAACCATTCAAGAGAAGGCCCTTTCCTCCCTGCGTCTCCCGTCTTGGGAGGAGGGCAGAGTCAGGCCCTGCGCAGCCTGTGGCTCCGGTGACCCTGACCTCCTTTGAGGGGCAATGGGAGGTGTGGCAACGTCACTGAGCCTCAGTTTTCCAGCCCTAAAAATGGGGACAAGTCCCGAGAACCAAGAGCTTCTGTGCCTGTATGCAGTGACTGAGGGAGTTTTCTCACACCGTAATCAAAGAAAACTTAACACGCTGCAGGTGCTTATTTAAATGATGGCAACCACAAGCTTTCAAATGGGAACCTTGACCCCATGAAGTGCAGGGTGAATGTGAGACAACTCAGTGCTGGGAAACGCTTCACTTGGCCTGAAACCTAGCTCCCAGTAGGCCCACAACCAATGTGGGTTCTTATTATGACTGTTCCTGATCGATTTCTCTCATTTTCAAGATCTGGCCTCCACGAGCGGCTATGAATCACACCCATGGAACAGATGTGGAGATGGGTTCCACTGCGAGGCTGAGCAGAAACCCTGGGGTTACCTCCATGTTAACGGGCCCACTCCCCCCAGGGCTATGGCAAAGATTTAGTGGCTTAAAGTCCCGCACTGAGAGCACAGTATACAGAAAGCGCTAAATAACAGAGCTATTATTAATCCCAATAGGGATGCTGTTATACATTAGCGCCTGCCCATCCATTTAATAGGGGGCTTCCCTGGTGGCTCAGATGGTAAAGAAGCTGCCTGCAGTGCGGGAGACCTAGGTTGATTCATGGGTCGGGAAGGTCCCCTGGAGAAAGGAATGGCTACCCACTCCAGTTTTCTTGCCTGGAGAATCTCATAGACAGAGGAGCCTGGCGGGCTGCAGTCCATGGGGTTGCAAAGAGTCGGACACGACTGAGCGACTAACAGTTTCACTTTCAAGCCATTTAATAAAAGGCTGCTGCCATCAGCACTGCTGTTGATTGCTTCTCCGACACTACATCCCTCTGGTCTTCGAGGTGAGGTTGTGAGATGCGCTACAAGGACTCGATTTACAGAAGAGGAAACTGAGACTCAGAGAGATCGAACCTTATTCTAAGGGTCACCTGGCAGAGACAGGACTCCGAGGGTCCAACCTCCGGGCTCCTGGCCTTCTGGCCCTGCTCCCGGCAGGGATAATGAGAGTTGACTGTCTGTGTGCATCCCAGTCCTCCCACCACCCCCTGCGAGCGCCCAGGGGCTTGCCTGAAGGGAGCCACCTCCTCCTGCCTGGTGTCCTGATTCCCTCCTGACCCCGTCTCACTCCTGGGGGCTTCTCTTGGACCTAGGTATGTCCTGCTCGCCCCCCTGCCCTCCCTGAGGTCAGGGCCAGCGTGGCAACTCACCAGCTGCTGATCCGATGGGTGGCGGAGGTGGCACGGGGAAGGGCTTCGCTGAGGCCAGGGTGGGGCTGCCCATCTGCAACAGAGAGGGGAGACCCTGAGGGGCTGGGGTCCCCCTGGCTGGAGCCCTTCACAGCACCCCAGCTCCGGGAGCCCAACCGGGCACCTTGGAAGGGCCCAGCTGGCTCCCCACTCCTCTCCCGAGAGGCCTCTGGCCTCTGTACTTCTGAGCCCCGAAGGGGTTTCTCTGGAGGGGTCTTCTTGGCTTTCCTAGGGGACCACCAGGGCCTGCTGCCTTCAGTCTTCCTCTCTTTGTCTCCCACCTGGCAGCCAGGGTGATATATTATTTTTTTAAGTCACACCCTGGTAAAAACTTGCCTGGCTTCTCATCATACCTCCAAGAAAAGCCAGATTCCCAACTACTACCGGCAAGGCCCTGTGAGGTCAGACCTTTGTGGGTCTTTCCAGCTTTGCCGTCTTCTCCTCCTCACCCCTCTCACTCTGTCCAGACAGCGCATGAAGCTTCAAGGCCACCTCACTCTTTGGCCTTGGGGCCTTTGCACTGGCTATTCCCTCTGCCTGGAGAACCCTTCCCTGGCCACCTGCTAAACTGAGCCTCTGTGATTTCCTCACTCATTGCCTTTTTTCTTTTCTTTCCTTAGCACTCTCTGAAGTTGCCAGGGTCCTCCACTGGCACATAAGACACCCACCCCCACTCCAGGGGCCTCGCTCACTGCAGCATCTCAGTGCCTGGCACATGGCAGGTACTCAACCAACAGCTGCCAGATGAAGAGTGAGGAGCCCTTGAGCCTGAGCTGCAGAGGGCCCTCCCTGCCTCCTGCCTCCCAGACCCCCTTTCAGGCTTACGACTTGGAATCACATCCCTCCTAGGAACCCTCACACAGATAGAGCCAACTCTCCATTATCCGCCTGTGGAGCCAATGCCTGGAGTGACCACAGGAATCCTGGCCTGTGCCTCTTCTGCCTGCCACGCCCGCCTGATGCAGGCAAGCATGCCAGTCGGGGCACAGGCCAATTGCCGGGGCCAAGGTTAACACACTGGGAGATCTTGTGCCCCATCCAGAGCCCAACAGATGCAATTGCTGGATCAGCTTCAATTTGAGGATGGTCCAGAAAGAGGGCTAAGTGCCAGGGTTGGTATGGATACTTTTCCCAATCCCCTGCTCTCCAATTTGCCCAGGAGACTGAGAGCCGACTGTCAGGGGCCAAAGAATTCAGAGCTGATGAGGGTGGAGGGGAGGGGTCAGCAGGCTGTGATCACGGCCACGAGGGTCTTTCTGCAGAGCTTGAGAGAAGGCGCATGACTGGCACGTGGCCTCCAGGAGGTGAGAGTGTGATGGGGATACTGGAGTCTGCATTACTTAGAAAAATTTCTCAAATGTGGTGCTGCTCGCTTGAGGGGCCAAATCATTCTCTGGGGTGAGGGGCATCCTGTGCATTGTGGGATCTTCAGCAGCAACCCTGGCCTCCACCCACCGGATGCCAGGAGCCACCCCCACCCTTGAACCTGCAGTCATGATGACCAAAATTGTCTTCAGACATGGCCACAGTGTCCCCTGGGGGCAGAATCTCCTTCCTTTGAGAAGCTCTGTGGTAGACGGATGGGGAGCAGGGCCAGGTCAGGGTTGAGCCCGGATGCAAGGGTCAGGGGAGTGCTGGAGAGGGTTCGAGGTTTGGGGAATGAAGGCCTGGACCAGCTAAGGGAGTTAAGACCCCAAGAAATGTGTCTCTTGAGAACACAACAGTCCCAGACGTGAGCTTCTTGGGAGAGGCCAGCCAGTTCATGCACGTCTGAGGGTCCAGATGTCCTGATTCTGAGATTCTGGGACCCCAAGCTCCTGAGATTCCGAGTGTCCCAGATTCAATGATTCTGCGATTGCTGTTGTCTAAGAATTCCATGAGCCAGGGGGCCGTATTGGCCTCTTTGTTTGAGCGGCTCCAGTGAAGCACCTATTTTTAGGTGCTTTGGAGGAAGCAGACCAAGCAGGGTCCTGTATCCAAGACTGCTGGGGGAACTGGGGGCTCATCTGGCGGCTTCCACCACTGGGAGGGGGTCCAGAAGTCCCTATGGGTCAGACAAGGCACTCTGGATGCAGGACCCAGTGATGGGCGTGCCAAGGGGTCCTCGTTGGCTTCTGCTATCTGAGGTCCCCGAAAGGGTCTGAAAGTGAGCAACTGAAAATGAGAAGGGTGTCCGTGAGCAGCGTGAAGCCCAAGCCAGGCAGCTTGGCGAAGTGGCCAAGAGTCTAGACATCAGAGTCAGACAGATCCAGTTCAAGGCCAAACGGGAGACTGAAGGGCATGCCTTTCTCGCTCCAAGCCTGTTTCCTCCTCGATATAAGGGCAACAGCTACAGCCTGTCTCGAAGGGCCAGAGGCAAGCGCCAGGGAAGATCACAGAGTAAATGCTCAATCCAGAGAGTCGGCGGTGGGGGGAAGAGGGGGGATGGTTTGCCCAGGTTGGGGTTCAGGGTTGGCTCAGACACCCCCCAAGTTGGAAGGTGGAGGCTTCACCGAGAACCTCAGGCCCACTCACTCCACACTCTGGGACCCCATGAGGGCAGAAAGGATGTATTGTTCGTCCCTTAGCTCCCTGGTCCCAATGCCAGGCATGTACCAGACTTTTCAGAAATCCATATGGGCCATCCCAGCCCCCCAGGCTTCAGGTGCACCCAGGAAGCCAACCAGAGAAGCCAAGCCTTGGGTGAGGGGCTGCAGGTGAGGCCAAGGCCAACAGCTATAATGGAGGACAGAAGAGGCAGTGGATTCATCCATGTCTAGGTAGAGGAGTTTGGAGGTAGCCCCTCCAGGGGTGCTCTTGAGGGGCTCCCAGGACTAGGTGGGGATGAGGGAGGGCCCAGGCTTCAGCATGGAATGGCAGCCTCAGAGGCTGTTCCTATTTATAGGCATCACAAGACTCCTAGGGCAGGTGCCTAGGGAAGGCGGGGTGGAACAGGCTAAGAGGGCAGTGGGGCAGATACTCTGTCTGAAGCCCAGACCCTTCTCCACCTTCCAGGCCATGACCCTACCCCAAGTCAAGCCCTCACCCCATGCCTCAGATGCTCAGCTGTACCATTAGGAGTAGACCTGTCCCCCCTCAGCAGCCACAACCCCCTTCCTCCCCAGGCACATGCCCTGGACTCTGGTGGACTCCCCAGGGGGAGTGAATACACACCTACCCACCTACCTACTTGCTCCCTGTCTGCAGACCTATGATTCTTTTTTTTCTTTTTTGGCCACACCACGTGGCACATGGGAATCTTAGTTCCCTGGACCAGGAATCAAACCCACACCCTCTGCAGTGGAAGCGTGGAGTCTTCACCACCGGACCAGCACAGAAGCCCTCAGACCTAGAACTTCTGCCAGGTAGAGCAGAATGCCCAGTTCCTCAGAGCCAGATCCAAAAAGGGCCCTAGGCCCCAAAGTCCGTTCCCCNGTGGAGTCTTCACCACCGGACCAGCACAGAAGCCCTCAGACCTAGAACTTCTGCCAGGTAGAGCAGAATGCCCAGTTCCTCAGAGCCAGATCCAAAAAGGGCCCTAGGCCCCAAAGTCCGTTCCCCAGGACTCCCACAGAGTCACAGTCCTGGACCTGCCCTGGTCAGCTGCATGACCTGGGACACGGTCTTGCCTCTCTTTGGGCCTTGGTTCCCAACAGTTTGGGGGAGGGTATGGTTCTTTGAACAGGGTCTTTCCCTCTCATGCTCCTGCATGACACCTTTGGGTACCACTAGTCACCTCCACACCGCTGCATGTGTGGAGCCCCCTGTCTGGATGTCCCCTGCTCCCTGCCTGACTCACGGTGCCTCATCCAGGACTCTGGGATGTCCCCCAGCCTGGCCATCCCCCATTGAAACCTCTGCAACTATGTCTTAACAGCTGGCGGCTGGTCTGTCTGTCTGGCTCCAGATGGCAGGGTCCAGCGGGGGTAGAGGTGGAGTGTATGCTTGGTCCCTGGCTGCGCACCAGTGTCCAGCCCGAAGGAGGTGAGCATGCCATGCTCTGTAAGTAACTGAGCTTCGTGAGCCTCACTAAGGTGAGCTGGAGCAGGTCAGGGATGCCCTGACATAGGGTGGTGGTGAAGGATGCGGGCTGTCAAGCCAGGTTACTGCCTGGCTGTGGGCCCTTGGGAAATTGACTTGACACTTCAGGATCTGACTTTCCCCATCTCTAACACTGGATAATAATAACCAAGGCTACCCCATATAGTTCTTTTGAGAATGACAGGAGATGATCACATAAAGGGCTTGGCATGTAGGAGACCCATGATGAGGTGCTTGGACATTCCTAGAAACCAAGGCCTTTAGAGCAGGCCAAGGAGATGCAGGGAGACACGGAGTACATCAACCTACACCGCACCCACCACTCTGACTACACCGGGCTCCTCCTTACCATAGGGCCTCTGCACCTGCTGTTTCAAATTCCACCCTTTCAGGGAGGTTTTCCCAGGTTCCCCCAGGCATGATCCTGGCACTCTGTTTAATACCCTCACAGCACCTGTCACTACCTGCCCGTATGTTATTTGTATAGTTGCTTGTTGTCTGTCTCCCCGACTAGAACGTCAGGTCCCTGAAGGCAGGGACTCTTGTCGCTTTTGCTTACAGCTGTATCCCCAGCAGCTAGAACGGAGCCTGGCACATGGTAGTTGCTGAGTATTTAATAAAGGAATGACAAGTCTTTAGGTGGGGATGGTGCAAGATCCCCTTTTGTTGAGAAACAGGCATAAAGGGATGGCTGTCATCCCTGACTGCCCAGTCTCTCCCCAGCCACTAGGGGGCATAAGCTGTTTGGGCCCCCGGCTCAGAAGTGGGACTCACCAAGACCGCGCAGCAAGACGGAACTGGAATAGACTGACCGGAATGGGGGCATGCCTGGAGAACAAGTGGGTTCAGGGAGAGGAGCTCAGGGGTGCTAAGCTGAGCATCTGGACTCCATCAGTATGCTCAGAGAAGGAAGCCAGGCAGACTTGAGTCAAGTCCCAGCTCCTTGCTCTCTACTGGGGCGGGCCTTGGTCAGGTCATTAGTTCCCGAGACCTCTGTTTTCACAACTGTAAAATGGGCAACTAAGCGGAAGGCAAAGGCTCTGAACCCAGGCAGACTCAGGATCCC
>SJYA01010489.1:0-13442 GCA_006410615.1 Neotragus moschatus
TTTATGGGAGAAACAGAACAGATTCGGAAAGAGCCTAGGAACTGAGATTCACTTCTTAAAAAAGAGAATCCTGTTGGCTATGTGATTTAAAGGATCATGTAGCAAAATTGCACCAGCTCCTCCTGGCTCAGCACAAAAGAGGCAGGGGGAAAATACAAACAGCTGGGGAGCAAATGAAGGGAAATATACACCACTTATTCACTGAGAGAAGAATGCATGAGGAGCAGGTAAAGTGTGGCAGCCTGGATTGCTAGTGAAGAAAATGGTAACACTTTTCTTGCTAAAGCCAAGGGCCACAAAAAGCACAGGAAATGTGGTTTACTTCTAAATATGGCACTCATTTTGGCGAGTTCTTTTTGTTTTAACTCTCTCCCCTCTGACAATCTGATTCATATGGAGCCATGTATGGAAAATTTCTCCTTTTTCTTTTGATCTGCAAATAATTTGAACAGGTGTTTACTTCTGAAAGCACGTTTTGATTCAATAAAACAATGTTCCTGAAAAATTAAAAAAAAGAAAACCACTATATGAAGAAGTAATACAGTTTTTTGAGAATAAAATTAAACTTAAATAATTAATTTAATATGAGGTAAGACATGTACTGTTAAAATTGTGGTATATAAACATACATTTAGCATTCTGATCGGAATTCAGTAAATTATGTGCCACATATGCTGCAGACAAATTATTAGCCTCTACAATTTAAAAACTTTATCAAGAATTAGTAACAAATTACCTATCCCTTTCTCCAGTAAAATGGCAAGTTAGATATTTGTGCTCTGTAGCAATTAAAGAAAATTTAATTGAAAAATGAATGTTCCTCTGAATTCTTACTTTACCTGCAAAATAAACCACCATTTAGGCAAGTAAGGAAAGAGTCTTGGCTAGACTGTGAGGTAGTTATTGGAGTGTATTGAATGCATAAAATGGGCAGAAACATTTTGCAGAAATATTTGGGAAAATACATACACCAGTCTCAAAATTTTGCATAGGCTTTAATGAAACAGTTTCTCTTCCAGTAATTTCCTATCATTTTTGTATAGATATATGATCTTCTGCCTGGAAAATCCCATGGATGGAGGAGCTTGGTAGGCTGCAGTCCATGGGGTCGCTAAGTGGGACATGACTGAGCGACTTTCACTTTCACCTTTCGCTTTCATGCATTGGAGAAGGAAATGGCAAGCCACTCCAGTGTTCTAGCCTGGAGAATCCCAGGGACAGGGGAGCCTGGTGGGCTGCCATCTACAGGGTTGCACAGATTTGGACACCGCTGAAGTGACTTAGCAATGATCTTCTTTATCATTTAAAATAGCAAAAAGTTAACAACTTTATAAGGCTAACATATAAAATAATGTATATTTATGCATCTCTGAGAGACAGGCAGTTCAGTTCAGTCTCTCAGTCGTGTCTGACATTTTGCTACCCGAGAAGAATATACCATTTTAAGTGTTTACCATCTCCTTTTTTCCTATGTTTACATGAATTTTCACTGCTCATGCAAAGTGCAACTATCCATCCAGGGATGAAGATGAACCCCCAGCCAACACAGTCTCAATACTTGGTCCAGTCCTATACATGTGGTCCATCTAGAACCCAGAATATCACACAATGAAGTCATGAAAATTTATATCATAGAGTGATATTCACTGGCTTGAGAAAATGTTCACAGTATACTATGATATAAAACAGATATATGTTATAGTATTTTTCAAAAGTGCATGCAGGTACATAGAATGTGCGCTGTTTGTGTATATGTTCACTATGATGAGATTAAAAATTAAAGAGATGAAAGTGTAGAGATTATATTCTTGTGTTTTTCTATTTATGCATTGAACATAGAGTATTACATAATATGAAAAATATGCAAAATTCTGATTTATTTCGGCTTTACTAAATTTTTTAAAAATGCATTTTTAGCTCAACACTGTGTTTTGGCAATTGGGAGAACCAGCCTGTCACCCTACCACTCCTTCCCATCCTTTGTCCCTCCTGGAATTAAAACTCATATAAGGAAAGACAAGACAAACTATTATTCTACACCTCACTTCTTGTGCTGCATATTTAGCATTACTTTCATTGGAAACAATGCAGTAGGGGCAGGAACCAGTAATTTTCCCCACAAAGAGGATTGGTGAAGTGATCACAGGAAGTGACATTTCAGTTGTTCTTTAAAGATAAGCTTCTTTCTGACAAGTGAAAATGTAAACAATAGTACGTCTCAAGTACTGAGAGCTGCGTGGCAAAAAAGCTAGAAAGCTTACCATTGCAAGAGGGATAAAGGCAAGGATGCTAAATATTTGTAGCATCTTCAGTAATCACAGAGTAATAGTATGACTGTAATTTTGGCAGAAATTCCTATGTGCCAAGCCCCTCATGGCTGACTTGCTCTGCGTTTTGCATTTAAGTCTCACAGACATAGATCTTTCTTACTTATTCTTCTCCCTCTTTTTCTTTCCCTCCCCTCCCCAATCCTGCTTCTGGAAAAAGTGAAATTAGAAATTTGACGAATTTTGCAGAAGAATTAAATGAAAACGGAGGAGACACTTGGAATCAGTGATTATTTGATTCATTTTGCCTTTCCGATTCTGTGAAATTTAGACCATTAGTGAAGGGCACAGGGGTAGGAGAAAGCTCATGTCTGCAGGCTTAATAATCATTGTTTTCCTTACTTGTAATAAATTTTAAGACCCACTTATCAACAGTCACATAAGGCAAAAAGCATTTACTGAGTGCAGAAGAGGTCCAGGGAGTACAATACAAGTTAAACATGATCCCATTTTCAGAAATCTCATGGTGAGACTGTTTGTTTGTACCTTTGTTAATTGCCTTCTTACATGCGGGCAGAATGAATGGGTGAATGAATAGTAAGTTTGGCTAACAGAAGATGCAGAGTCACTCACTCTGTTGCAGGCACTGGAGTCAGGATCAATTAGAACCTCTATTTGTGGTGAAGTCAACAGATAACATTGATACCTATTTGACCAAAGGAAAAGAAAAGAAAAGAAAAAAAAAAAACTTAAATGGCCTCTCTTCAGGTTGTAAATGTATTTCTGATCCTTATTGAAGTATTGTTAGTGCACTATATTTGCACCTCAAATGAGCCTATGTGAGGATCTGTGCTCACCCAGAGCCCAGATAAGGCAGAGGAGTCAGGAGGGAAGGTGCAGGACAGTCATCATTTGCTGCGGCCACAGGGAGGCACGAGGAAGGGGACACTGAAAGGCAGTATAAGACAAGAACAAAAATGCTTGCTTTAACCTGTTGAGTGAAATTGAATTTGCCTGTGAGTTTTAGTTTCCTTATACAGATATCTGTTAAGGAAAAAAAAAAAATCTTGGCAAGGTGTATTACATCATTCTGGCAAGTGATACATTTTATTAAATATATTAGTGTTTCTTTAAAGAAAGATATGGTTATGTTAAACATTTTATGAGAATGGAAAAAAAAGCTCACCATAAATGAAAATTTCTTCCAATGCTTACAGATCAGAAACATTTTAAAATATGTTAATTAAAATTACAGGCTTCATTCACATTTCATGATTCCCTTTACTGAGTGCTGTTCACATGTAATAAAGGATACAGTATTAAATGAAAAGATTGAAACATAACATCAAGTTAAATCATCAGTGGTGTAGTAGTCAGAATTGAGGCATGTAGTTGATTCTATTTTTAATACTTGGCTGTTATTATGTAGTACCTTCTGCCCTTCTGTAAATCAGTCTCATTGACTCTGTCCTCCTTTTCTTTGTTCTCTAATTCCAGCCAGTTCACTTCATCATTCTTATATCTCAGTCATCAGCACAGAACAGAGTATTCCAGGCCCAGGTCAGCAGAACATTTCAGTGTCTGAAAATGGACTGTAATTTTCCTGTTCCATGACATAATATCCATATTGAATCTCAAACATTGTTATTAGTTTTGCTTGGCTTAAAGGATCAAACTATTATGTTTATAATTTTGCCTCTAAAATAAATCATAAATATATTTTAATTGGAAATATGCTTTAATATATTGAAATTATAGACTTTAGTCATTATTTCTTGCTCCAGGCATTTAAAATCATGTAGCTCAGCAAAGGAATTGTATATCTATATATCAGTGTCTCTATTCACCTGACTCAGAGCATATGCAGCCTTCTAGAGAAGCTTACCCCTAGAACTTAAAGGCACTACCACCGAGGTACTACCACTCAGGCTTCAAGTGATGGTTGCACCATGATATCAAACCAGGATGGTACCTCAGGATGGTGGAAACATGGTAAAATCAATCAGTTCCATAAGCATGGGACAACTGCTACACTTAATTTGCTGTGAAGTTTGTTCACTGATCAAAAGCAATTTTAAGTGTAATATTAAGGCATTCAGTAAGTCCACATATGATAGTTTAGTTAAAAGTAATATGCACGGAGAAGGCAAATTAGTATCCAAACTCTGTGTATTTCTGTAAGAATAAAATGCTGCCCTGTCCAGTGTGAAAGAGACCCAGTGTAATCAAGTTGCGATCAGATAACTCACTGATCACAGTGGAGTATGATGTCCTACCAGAAATTCAGTGTTTGCTGTGGCAGACCAGGTGCTCAGTGGTGGCTGAGTGAGTGAAAGCCTGTGTTGCTGAGAACATACCTCTGTCCTTGTCAGCTGAACCCAATGAGTCAGGACAGGAGTGCCCCAGGGGAAGATGCTGAGTGATGCTCACAGAAGTGAAAGTGAAGCTGCCCAGTAATGCCTGACCCTTTGTGACCTCATGGACTGTAGCCTGCCAGGCTCCTCCATCCATGAGATTTTCCAGGCAAGAATACCAGAGTGGGTTGCCAATTTCTTCTCCACAGAATGGGTCATCTATCCATTTGATTTTTAGATCTTCTGCTTAGATCACCTTGTGAAACATATGGAAGTGGGACATAAATATCTTCATACTTTTTACTCATGGAGAGAACTCTATATACATGCCTCTTCTTTAGACCTCGTTTTCACTGATTTCCCAATTATATTCTTTCCAAGTTCCTGACAGTCCTGTCAAATCATAGGCCACAGTCTATGAATCAGTAAATAATCACAAGTCTTGGTAATTTCTCCTACTAAGTACAATGCACAGCCTGGTGCACTGCTCAGAGTCCAGACCACTGGGAGGCTTTCCCTTCACAGTGTTCTGCAGGGGTATCCCAGGGAGGGATTGCAGGGCTCCAACTGTGCTATCAGGTGACACCTGCATATTGTGCAGAACCACCTGTAAACCAGGCACGAGTTTTCTCTTTCCTCAGTCAACTGATTGTAAGAAATTCCTCTTGAGGGTGTAGCTGAGAACTGGGAGTGAGAAAGAAAGGTGAGATAAATGTGGGCCATGGGTATCTGGACCACCTCTTCATGCAACTTGCTTGTGTCTTCAAGGCTTGTTTGGATCTAGTTTCCTTCATGGTCTTTCTAATATAAGATGGAATATTTCCAAGCAAAGTCAACTTTTTAGTTTGGGTCAGACCACATCCAGTTCACAAAGAGTGGTTCACAAAGTTTGCATGGTATCTTGGTGATTCATACTAAAGGTCCAGTCTTTACTAAGACCCAGTAGCTGATCAAAAACTGTCTTCCCAAAAGCATTTATTTGCATCAAATGTTAGGGCTTTGCTCCAAAATCCTAAGGGTCTGCACTGTGAGTTACCTGTAGGAGGTCACACAAGGCTCCAAAGAGCACCCCTACTTGCCACTGTGGAATTGTGTGACCTAGGAGAGTGTGAGTCAGCTGCCCAGCCCACTCCTGTTCTGGGCTTCACCCAAAACTAGCAGCTTTTAGGTCACAGGGAAAATGAGCTGGAGCAGCACACTCAAGTGAAAAATTTTGTTTCCAAAATCCTAAGAGGACTACTTGGCATTGCACCTCCTTTTTGTTACAGAGGTGACCTGGGGCAGTGATTTTTCCTTCGCCTTAGAGAGTTTATCACAACATGTCCACACTACTGATTCCTAGAAATTTTACAGAGGTGGAAGTCCTCTGAATTTTCACTGGACTTGTTTCTCATGTTGTGACACACAAATGTCTAAGAGTAAGCCTAGAGCAATTGATATATCTTGCTTATCAGTGTAATTCCATCAGTGTAATGGACCAGTGTGATACCTTCTGGAGGGAAAGGTGTTGGAGAGTCCTGCATCCTAGACACTTATGTAGGGATGGAGAGTGGGCATACCCCTGAGACAGCACAGAAAGATATATCACTGGCCTTGACAGCTTTCTGCAAACTTCTTCTTGGTATCAAGAAGAAAGCATTTGCTAGACTAATAATTGCATACCATGTGTGAGTGGACATGGTCATTTGCTTAAGAAACCTAATCATATCCAGAGCAGTAGCTGTAGTTGGAGCTACACCTAGTTAAGTTTACAATAATAATCCATAGTCATTCTTCATGATCCATCTGTCTTCTGCACAGGACAAGTAGGTGAGTTGCCTGGAGATGTGATCATTGCCACTCCTGAATTCTTCAGGTTCTTGATGGTGACACTAATGTCTGCAAGTCGTCTAAGAGCACAGGATTGCTTTCAGTTTGCTTTGTTCTTAGAGGCAGTTCTAGTGGCTTCCAGTTGGCTTTTTCTACCATAATATCCCTCACTCCACTATTTAGGAAAGCGATTTGAAGATTCTGCCAGTTTCGGATTTAATCTATTCCAATTACACATTTTTGAACTGGGAAAATAACCACAGAATGGGACTGGCCACACTGTAAGTTGGATCTGAACTAAAATTCCATTGATCTCCTGACCTTCATAAGCCCCAATCCAATGTGTATACCGTAATAACATTTTTAGTTCCCTGGAAGTAGTATGAATTCTGAGCTAGTATCCAGCAATCCTTCAAAATCTGATTATTTCCTTTTCTGTGGTGCACAGTAATCCTGGTGAAAGAACATGTCTTCCTCTGAAGGCTGGGATAAAGATTAATAGTGTCAGTTTTGGCAATATATCAGGATTCTTCCTCAAGGTGACATGACCTCCATTTCATTCAAGGCATTCTGGATTTGATGTTTGGAAGTTGAATGAGAGGTTGGGGCTCTTTAGAAATGATCTAAAATTCTTCCTCTTGTAGAGATCAAGTAAGACCGACCAACCAGTTCTCTTCTAGAAACATTGTGATCAAATAGCCAATGCTGTAAGTCTTTACAAGTCATAGTCTTATTGCAGCTTTGCCTCCACTGTGTGTTATGGTAACCTCATCCACCTCATCTTTCACAATTAGTTACTGCCCATTGGCCTCTGCCACCATGAGTCTGATTATGTTCATTACATTTAAGATCATTGGCAGCAGTTCCCACTATAATTTTTCATCTACAGAATTCTTCAGAAACCCAGGTATTTCCCTCAAAAATTTATTTCTCACAGTTTTAGTGAAAGATGTGTCCACTGGACCCTCCTGGGGCAGATGAACACATCAGACATGATAAATCCACTCTAACATCCCGATCTTTGTACATTTCCTCTTACAGAAAACCAAAGCATGTCTGGCATTTCAATTTTACCTAGTGTAGTGGGGACCATTATGTCCATGTTCTAACCAACCAATCAACCAATTAAATGAACCGTTAGAGCTCTTTTTAACCCTTCTGATTATATATTAAATTAATTAATTTCTGGTTAGTGGGCTCATATCCAGTTTTCTGTCCTTTTTACCATTTTCTTACATCCTTGTTATTTATTCATATACCTACTTCTTGGATTTACTCTGTATAAACTGGAAAATTTATGCAGTTCTTTTGGAGTGTAGTGCATTTACTCATGGGTCACATTCTGTATCTCAATTTGGGGGGACATTCCAGGACTTGAGTCTGCTGATAAGTCTAGAGGCAAAGGGGAGTAAGTCCTTGGGAGAATCAGCACTGCCTTGTAAGGTAAGTGCCATAGGAAGAGCATAATTACCCTTTTCAGTCAGGGGTGGGTGGGCAGTCTCTACTGTCAAAGAAGATTCAGTAATATTTAGTAAAATTTAATTCAATGTCCTCAGTTTCATCAGAATTTGCCCATAGATCCCCATTCTGATTCCTTGGATCCCATTCTTTCCAAAGTAATGCCTTCACTTCACCAATAGACACCCTGCATTTTACATATAGTTCAGCCACTCATTGGATGAAATTCAGGTTCTGTTTTTAGCAGTTTCACTTCTGTCTCTGAAAGAGATAAGTGTTTTCTTCAGGGCAGACAAAGAAAATCTAAAATCACTTACAAAGCATTTGAACTGAGAATCTGTAGCCTTGAGGCTCTGAGCTCCTCCATTTCTTTCCCCATTTGTCCACCAAAATTAGAAGCAAGCTGCTGAACTCAATATATTCCTTAGTTGGATAAAAACATAGAAAACATCTAATATATGGTCAGCCAGAAATTTGATTCTTGTTAAGTCCTTGATTAAAAGTATCCAGTGTCATTAAAAATATTCTACTCAGCCCTCCTGGTACTCCAACTCAAGGAATGCTAACTCTCTTCTAGGAATCTCTTTCTTATTGTGGAGGCCCCTGATGATCTGCCTGGAATCACATGATGTTACACCTGTGATAATAATTCCTTCTCAAACCATGACCAAAAAATTAAAGCTAAATGAGAACTAATTTGTTATGTTTTCTTGGCACTAGATATTTTTAAAGTTTTTTTTTTTTTTTTTAATTCTACTTAACCATTCTTCCAAACAATTAGGGTCAGGATTTTGGGTTCCTACCAGATTAATTTAAAACTTAGTTTAAATAGAAAGTCACCTGAATTTCATTAATCAACTAGGATATTTTAAAACATATCACATTTTCATCTGAGTTCATTAATTATGAATTAAACCTTAATCCATAAGAAGATTTTGTTGTGTCTGCATGTCTGTGTATATTGTTTGCATTACAAAGATATCCACTTTGTGGTTAAAAAACAACAACAACACACACACACACACAATATCTAAAGGTGTTATTTTGCATATGTCTGTTACTATATCTAGGGCTTCCCTGGTAGCTGAGCTGGTAAAGAATCTTCCTGCAATGCGGGAGACCCTGGTTCAATTCGTGGGTCAGGAAGATCCTCTGGAGAAGGGATAAGGTACCCAATCCAGTATTCTTGGGCTTCCCTGGTGGATCAGTTGGTAAAGAATCTGCCTGCAATGTGGGAGACCTGGGTTTGATCCCTGGGTTGGGAGGATATGCTGGAGGAGGGCATTGGAGCCCACTCCAGTATTTTTGCCTAGAGAATCCCCATGTGGGCAGAGGAGCCTGACTGGCTCCAGTCATGGACCATCAGTGCTCTTTTTAATAGTGGAAACATCTTATGTTTTATGAAATGAAAATAGAGAACCAATTCCAGAAGCCAAGAACCAACTCAGAAAAGTCATCCTTAAGATTTTGTTCCTCTAGAAACATACTCAGTACTATAATATGAATCAGTCAGTGCTGTCTGCAGAAGCAATAGTGTATATAATGTTTTAGATATAGATGTGAACTTTTCCATCAAGTGCCCCATAATAAAAAGGACATCTTTTTTGGGTGTTGTTTCTAGAAGGTCTTGTAAGTCTTCACAGAACCATTCAATTTCATCTTCTTTAGCATTACTGTTTGGAGCATAGACTTGGATTACTGTGATACTGAATGGTTTGCCGTGGAAAAGGACAAAAATCATTCAGCCATTTTTGAGCCTGTATCCAAGTATTGCATTTCAGACTCTTTTGTTGACTATGAGGGCTACTCCATTTCTTCTAAGGGATTCTTGCTTACAGTAGTGGATATAATGGTCATCTGAGTTAAATTCACTAATTCTAACCCATTTTAGTTCACTGATTCCTAAAATGTTGATGTTCATTTTTGGGATCCCATGTTTGACCACTTTCAATTTACCTCTATTCATGGACCTAACATTCCAGGTTCCTATGCAATATTGCTCTTTACAGCATCGGACGTCACTGACATCACTAGTCACCCCTACAACTGGGTGTTTCTTTTGCTTTAGCTCCATCTCTTCATTCTTTCTGGAGTTATTTCTCCACCAATTTCCAGTAGCATATTGGGCACCTGACGACCTGGGCAATTCACTTTGAGTGTCGTCTTTTTGCCTTTTCATACGGTTCATGGGATTCTCAAGCAAGATTACTAAAGTGGTTTGCCATTCCCTTCTCCATTGGACCACATTTTTTCAGAACTCTCCACCATGACCAGTCCATCTTGGGTGGGCCAACATGGCATGGGCATAGTTTATGAAGCACAAGCTGGAATCAAGATTGCTGGGGGAAATATCAATAGTGTCAAATATGCAGATAACACCACCCTTACAGCCGAAAGTGAAGAAGAAATAAAGAAGCTCTTGATAAAAGTGAGAGGAGAGTGAAAAAGTTGGCTTAAAATTCAACATTAGGAAAACTATGACCATGGCTTCTGGTCCCATCACTTCTCGGCAAATAGATGGGGAAACAATAGAAACAGTGAGAGACTTTATTATTATTATTATTTGGACTCCAAAATCACTGCAGATAGTAACTGCAGCCATAAAATTAAGACACTTGCTCCTTGGAAAGGAAGTTATGATCAACCTAGACAGAAAACCATATGACTACTGGTTTTACTCAAATCCATGTCCATTGAGTAGGTGATGCCACCCAACCAACTCATCCCTCTGTTGTCCCCTTCTTCTCCTGGCTTCCGTCTTTCCCAGCATCAGGTCTCTTCAAATGAGTCAGTTCTTTGCATCAGGCGGCCAAAGTATTGGGAGTTTCAGCTTTAGCATCAGTCCTTCCAATGAATATTCAGGACTGATTTCCTTTAGGATGGACTGGTTGGATTTCCTTGCAGTCCAAGGGACTTTCAAGAGTCTTCTCCAACACCACATTTCAAAAGCATCAATTCTTCAGTGTTCAGCTTTTTATATAGTTCAATTCTCACATCCATACCTGCCTACAGAAAAAAAAAAAAAAAACACAAAACATAGCATTGACTAGATGGACTTTTGTTAGCAAAGTAATGTCTCTGCTTTTGAATATGTTGTCTAGATTGATCATGACTTTTCTTCCAAGGAGCAAGTGTCTTTTAATTTCATGGCTGAAGTCACCATCTGCAGTGATTTTGGAGACCAAAAAAAAAAAAAAAGCTGTCACTGTTTCCCCATCTATTTGCCATGAAGTGATGGGAACAGATGCCATGATTTTAGTTTTTTGGTGTTGAGTTTTAAGCCAGATTTTTCACTCTCTTCTTTCACCTTCAAGAATCTCTTTAATTACTCTTCACTTTCCGCCATAAAGGTGGTGTCATCTGCTTATCTAAGATTATTAATATTTCTCCCAGCAATCTTGATTCCATCTTGTGCTTCATCCAGTCCAGGATTTCTCATGATGTACTCTACATATAAGTTAAGTAAGCAGGTTGACAATATAAAGACTTGACATACTGCTTTCCCTATTTGGATCCAGTCTGTTGTTCCATGTCCAGTTCTAACTGTTGCTCCTTGACCTGCATACAAATTTCTCAGGAGGCAGGTCAGGTAGTCTGGTATTCCCATCTCTCAAAGAAGTTTCTAGAGTTCGTTGTGATCCACATAGTCAAAGGCTTTAGCATGGTCAATAAAGCAGAAGTAGATGTTTTTCTGAGACTCTCTTGCTTTTTCAATGATCTAACAGATACTGGCACTTTGATCTCTGGTTCCTCTGGATTTTCTAAATCCAGCTTGAATATCTGGAAGTTCACGGTTCACGTATTGTTGAAGCCTTGATTGAAGAATTTTTAGCATCATTTTGCTAGCGTGTGAGATGAGTGCAAATGTGCGGTATTTTGAGCATTATTTGGCATTCCCTTTCTTTGAAATTGGGGTGAGAACTGAACTTTTCCAGTCTTGTGGCCACTGCTGAGTTTTCCAAATCTGCTGGCATATTGATTGCAGTACAGCATTATATTTAATATTTGAAATAATTCAATAGTATTGCTTCTTAAATCTGTAGGTGAACCAACCAGTAGGTCATAAACTCAGGAAGGATTTCTGTGCTACAGTTTTGAGACAAAATTCCTTATTTTCTGGGAAATCTCTTTTTAGTTTTAAGGTCTTCAGCTGATTGAATTAAGCCCCTTATCCACCACCCCCTACCCTTTCAACATTGAGGATAATATCTTGAACTTAAAATCTTATTTAAAATTTGTAAACACCAGTCTCTCTAAAAAAAAGTCTTTACAGTAACATCTAGATTAGCTTTTGACCAAGCAATTGGGCACCATCGCTTGACCAAGTTGACACATGCAATTCACTGCCTTATTCCTCGAAGTTCTACTGAGTGTCAGTTGCCATCTTTAGTATCCTGTAACCCCTTATGTAGAAGTGGGCACCTGAGCCTGGGAGAATTCAAGTAGGATCTGGCATGCAATTTATGTCTTATGACCTACAACTAAAAAGTATAATATACCCAGAGTTTTTATTCTAGAAATACAGTTGGAAATATTAAAAACTGAGGAAAAATCAGAAAGGCAAATGGTAAAATTTTATATAACTTTAAGCAGTCAAGGTAAGGAAAATTGCCTATAAGCTAAAATCATGAATAAAAAACACATAAGAAGTGTTTAAGTGTTGAGAAACTTGTGTTTCTGAGAACACAGAAAGTGACATAAAATAAAAAGTGGAAACAGTAAGAAGGAGATGATGAAGATGCCTTCATTCTAATTTTAGCTTTCATGGAATCTATTATAGTTGAAGTTCCTACTTTTTAAGTAACCCAATGCATCTTGAAAGTCACTGCTCCTAACCAACTTGAGTTAATTTGAGTCTGGTAAAATGAGAATCCCTTTACCAAAGAGGGATCATGGAAAAAGCAAGAGAGTTCCAGAAAAACATTTATTTCTGCTTTCTTGACTATGCCAAAGACTTTGACTGTGTGGATCACAATAAACTGTGGAAAATTCTGAGAGAGATGGGAATACCAGACCACCTGACCTGCCTCTTGAGAAATCTGTATGTAGGGCAGGAAGCAACAGTTAGAACTGGACATGGAACAACAGGCTTGTTCCAAACAGAAAAAGAAGTACATCAAGGCTGTGTATTGTCACCCTACTTATTTAACTTATATGCAGAGTACATCATGAGAAATGCTGGGCCGAAAGAAGCATAGGCTGGAATCAAGATTGCCAGGGGAAATATCAATAACCTCAAATATGCAGATCACACCACCCTTATGGCAGAAAGTGAAGAGGAACTAAAAATCCTCTTGATGAATAAAAGAGGANTGTCACCCTACTTATTTAACTTATATGCAGAGTACATCATGAGAAATGCTGGGCCGAAAGAAGCATAGGCTGGAATCAAGATTGCCAGGGGAAATATCAATAACCTCAAATATGCAGATCACACCACCCTTATGGCAGAAAGTGAAGAGGAACTAAAAATCCTCTTGATGAATAAAAGAGGAGAGTGAAAAAATTGGCTTAAAGCTCAACATTCAGAAAACAAAGATCATGGCATCCAGTC
>SJYA01010490.1:0-13346 GCA_006410615.1 Neotragus moschatus
CAGCAAGCTTCTGTTATCAGTTCACATTCCATGAACCCAGATCACATCTTTTTCTTGCTGTCATCCCAATCCCAGGAGGAGGAAGTTTACAGATCTTTCCATTTCTAATGAAAGGTACCAACAGAAAAGCTTCTTTCCACTATCTCTTAGGTTCAAGTCTGTGAGATGATAGGAAAAAGTATCAAAAATATAGAAGGGTGTCCGTCCTGATGTTCCAGCTTCACACACCAGCAGAAGGGCCCAGAGGATACTGATTACTAAACAATAAAGGATACACCAAACTAACATTATTGAAAAATTCAGTGGTAGCCTTTTGTAGGCCAGGGTTTATGGCNTGATAGGAAAAAGTATCAAAAATATAGAAGGGTGTCCGTCCTGATGTTCCAGCTTCACACACCAGCAGAAGGGCCCAGAGGATACTGATTACTAAACAATAAAGGATACACCAAACTAACATTATTGAAAAATTCAGTGGTAGCCTTTTGTAGGCCAGGGTTTATGGCATCACTGACTCAATGGACATGAGTTTGAGCAAACTCCAGGAGATAGTGAAGGACAGGGAAGCCTGGCATGCTGTGGTCCATGGGGTTGCAAAGAATCAGACAAGACTGAGCAACTGAACAATAAGAATTTACAACAGATATGATATTACAAATCTTGACTTTTTAAAAAGCAGTGGAGATGAAACAATCCAGACCAAAAACACTGAAAAACCGAGGAGGCAATGTTTAACCATCAAAGTTTGGGACAGTTATAATGAGGCAAGATCAATAGGGCTGACCAGGGAGAGTTAGAGAGAAGACATTCCTGGGGCAGAACAGATAGATAGATTAGTGAGTGATAATAGTTCAACTGA
Organism: Neotragus moschatus; assembly: GCA_006410615.1. Classification (NCBI taxonomy): domain Eukaryota; kingdom Metazoa; phylum Chordata; class Mammalia; order Artiodactyla; family Bovidae; genus Neotragus; species Neotragus moschatus. The sequence goes on from SJYA01010490.1 coordinate 857, forward strand.
TGCAAACAGAAAAAATGAAATATGGAGGATGAGTCTGAGAGCAGCCATAAGTCATCTCTTGCCAAGATTCTAGATGGCAGCCTCTCCTCAAACTGAGAAACCAAGGAATGAGAGACGATGAAAGACCATGTAACTCTATGGCAATTGTAAGGCAAATCTCCATTCATGGGGATTCTCCAGGCAAGAATACTGGAGTAGGTTGCCATGCCCTCCTCCAGGGGATCTTCCCAACCCAGGGATTGAACCCCAGGTCTCCCACATTACAGGCAGATTCTTTCACCATCCTGAGCCACCAGGACACTGATCACTCAAATTTGTCTGCCCTATTTCTTGTACTGTTCTGACTCTATTCACTGTATGAAGGACTTGGTAGGCAATATTGATAGCCCCTGAGCTTTATTTGTGGCTGGTTTAGTCATAGCATCTTGGGAGAATGATGACCTGGACTTTAATCATCATTTACCTCCCATATCTGTGAGGTTTAGATGGGATGACACAAAGGAACTGAGTGTAGTTAATGTGTGAACTGACCAGTATTCCCAGGTCAGCCAATCTGGGCTTTACCTAAAAGCCAGGTTACAGATATGTCATGTAGAACGTTAAAATCACTAAAGAAGATAGTCTAAAGTCAGCACCCATAAGACTAGAGAGTGTGTGTTGGTTCAGATTTCTAAGAAATAGACATCTGGTGAAACTACTTCGGGAAAAAGCCATATGGAAAAGAGGGAGATGGGAGCAGGGGTGGGTGGGGAGAAACTTCGAAAGGCAATGCAGATCTGACATCTGAAACAGAATAAGGAAGGAGAAATAGGTAAGAGGAGGCACAGTGCACTGCAGTCCTGACTGGGGCCCCCACTGTCTACCATTGCCTTCTGGTGCAGGACTCTTGTAGGCTAATTTGAGAAAGCTTTGGCCAAAGTTCCTAGAACCATGTCACGCTCAGTCCTTAGCTGGGATTATCCCGAGAAGGTTGTTGTCTGTATGGATCCTGCAGTTGAGAAGGGCAGTAGTTGGAGGGCAACTCTCTCTTGAAACCTACAAAGATTTCTTTCATGGAGAAATTAGTGAGGTGTATGTTTGAGAGTCAATTTATCCTTGGTTCTCAAGGCTGAGGGGAGTTTGAGCAGCTAAAATCATTAAGGACCCACACAGATGTCTCCATGTGATATTTTGGGGTCCCATATTTTTCCAGACTGAGCCCTAACTTTAGAGCCCTGCCTTACTTGAGCATGCAATGGTTTTGGCCTCTGTTTCTAGGCTAGCTTCTTTGCCTCTGTTCGTTTTCTGTAGGAGATAAGGGCATTCTTGAAAACTACTAGGGATGCCTTCTGGCCCTCACACTTAGCTTTTCCATATTAATGATCCTCATGCTTGAGCTAAATTGCTTTAGCCGTGTCCAACTCTTAGAGATCCTATGGACTATAGTCCACCAGGCTTCTCTGTCTGTGGGATTTTCTAGGCAAGGAGACTGGACTTTCTCCAGGGGATCTTGTAGGGATCAAACCCATATCTCCTGGGTCTCTGGCATTGGCAGGTAGATTCTCTACCACGAGTACCACCTGGGAAGCCCCTCAGTTATTCAGTAAACCACTGTCAAACATTAATTCCATCTAAGACAACTAGCCATTTCTGCTGTCCTTTTAGTCAACATTACACTGTACCATTCAATGCTTATATCATTGCATTTCTAGTAGCAACTTCAGAGGGATATTTTCTAGTGTACTAGTAGTGAATTCTTTAATAATTAGAGCTCTTTATTCTTGGGAATTTCTACGTGGCCTATATTCCCTTTGACATCATCAAGCCATATCACACTGCCTACTTTCTTGGACCATTTCCAGTACTGTGTCCATCCAGATGTTACAGGAAGTAAACATGTAATATCTCTTGAAGAAAACACTTTGTAGAATAAAGATTGAACAGAAATAGATGAAGCTGAATAGTGGTTTAATAGGTGAAAAGGGAAACTGGGTATAAAGAGACTAAGATTGGTGGATAGCTCTAGGAAAGCTTCAGGACATCATAGATTCCTAGGGCAAAACCTACACATGGAAAGTGCTCATTGAGCAAAATTACTCAGATTTAATAACAAGTCATAATTAATCACTGGCTGTGAGCAGCCTGGGGAGAGAGTGGCCTTCATATAACGGCTTCAAAAATCCTGGAGATGTTGCCCCTGAAGGATGTTATTATCCTCTTTACAGGACCTTCTCTTGAATTTTCTTCCACTAGAGTCGAATATTCCTGTCTTCAACCATGGAAAAGGTACTAAGGAAGGGGGGAGTGTGATGGAACTGTTCTAAATCTTAGATAATTCAAGTAGACATTTGAGAGTCTTATCTAAGAAGATTCTGTTCAGAAGCACAAAATATGTACCTTAAAGGAATGAAATCACATGGTAACCAGCTAAGTTCAATCAAGGGGACTAGAAGAACCATGATTCTAGGATCAAGACACATCATAGTGTTACTTAACCATGATCATCATCAACTGGTCGTGGATGTCAGACTTCGTTATTGAGGATTTATACTCCCAATTCCAAGGGAGTTGGTTTACATATTATTGCCTTTTTATAATACTCCTGCAGGGGTAAAACTCCTAATTCAGGAATGCCACTGGCTAATCATTGATTATCTGGATTCAGGGCTGACAATGGAGCTCATGAAATCACCTTGCACTCTAACTCTTGGTCTTGCTATCATAATATGAGGATGAGAGAATTTACAGATCTTAAGATCTCAACTAAAGATACCAACAGAAAAGTCTTCTAGAATCTCTAAGTTTCTAGGCTGTGAGATGAATTAACACTATGGAAATAAAGGATGTTGGAATGACAGGATAGAAAACACACCCAATGACCATGTCCCACAGAAAGGTCGACTGAGAGAAAATTTGCATCATTGTGAAACTCAGTGATCATTTTTCCATAGACTGGGACTGAAAAGAGATGGCAATATAAATCTGGACTTTTCAAAAGCAATGGGAATGGTACAATCCAGAAATAGCTAGTGGTAGTGATTAATCAATGCCTANGATAATTCAAGTAGACATTTGAGAGTCTTATCTAAGAAGATTCTGTTCAGAAGCACAAAATATGTACCTTAAAGGAATGAAATCACATGGTAACCAGCTAAGTTCAATCAAGGGGACTAGAAGAACCATGATTCTAGGATCAAGACACATCATAGTGTTACTTAACCATGATCATCATCAACTGGTCGTGGATGTCAGACTTCGTTATTGAGGATTTATACTCCCAATTCCAAGGGAGTTGGTTTACATATTATTGCCTTTTTATAATACTCCTGCAGGGGTAAAACTCCTAATTCAGGAATGCCACTGGCTAATCATTGATTATCTGGATTCAGGGCTGACAATGGAGCTCATGAAATCACCTTGCACTCTAACTCTTGGTCTTGCTATCATAATATGAGGATGAGAGAATTTACAGATCTTAAGATCTCAACTAAAGATACCAACAGAAAAGTCTTCTAGAATCTCTAAGTTTCTAGGCTGTGAGATGAATTAACACTATGGAAATAAAGGATGTTGGAATGAGAGGATGGAAAACACACCCAATGACCATGTCCCACAGAAAGGTCGACTGAGAGAAAATTTGCATCATTGTGAAACTCAGTGATCATTTTTCCATAGACTGGGACTGAAAAGAGATGGCAATATAAATCTGGACTTTTCAAAAGCAATGGGAATGGTACAATCCAGAAATAGCTAGTGGTAGTGATTAATCAATGCCTAGAAGATAGAAACAATTATCATAATGAGATGTAAGATCAACAGGGCAGACCCATGGAGAGTTAAATCATTAGAGAAGCTTTAATTTAAGATAAGATGTATGGACAGGCAAGAATTGTTATAGCTCTATGCAACAGAAGAAATCAAGCATTAATGAGAACATCCATGATAGTCATGATCTTTTGCCAAGTTTCCAGATCTTAAGCCTCTTTTAAACATGACAAACCAAGGTCTGTAAGAGGTTGAATCCTCAAGAGAGATCCTATAACACCATGGCATGTGTTTATGGTAACTGCCTACTACTTCCACAAAGGGACCTAAAACTATCTACGTGGGTCTCCAACACTGGGTATCTTTTCCCAAAAACATTTCATGAGCATTAAATACAAATTCCAAGGCAACAATGATATTTTCAGATCCAAAGCATAATCATTTTTGCCATGTTAGGTTAAATAGTGGGCCAGATAATTGAATCCTAATGTTTGCAGTGTCCCTGGACTTAGCTGACGGTCAGTTTCCTGGCCCTGACTGTATAAAGGCAATGAAAATGCTTGGTTGCTGCCAGAATGCTAATACCGTTTTCTTAACTTAGGTAAGAACTATGAACATGTAGATGACCAACAGGAAGTATCTAAAACTCATCTCAAATGGCCAGAACAGAGATCAAATATTATATCCTTGAAAGAAATGGCAAGCAAAGGTATCACTCTTTTAAAAAATTGCATTTTCCATGTTTCCCTTAAGCCATCAATCTGGAGAAAGTGGATTACTTAAAATCAACTCAGTATTTTAATGAGGACTTTGCTAAGCTGGTTTATACCACCTCAGGTACAAAGGGCTGGGACTAGGCTATCCATCTGTATATATGATTGTCTTCCTGAGGTCATGTCCATTCTACCTTCTGTCAAAATAGCCTGAGAAGACTGGTACATCTGAATTTTACAGAATACTTCATTAGTTTTCTATACTACATTGATGACAATTGGTACAGATAAAGAAGAGGTGGCACTGGAGGAACTCCAGAGGGTGAGAGTTTAAAATGCATGAAGATTCAAGAGGCTATCACTTTAGTAATGTTTTTAGGAGTCTGGTGGTTTGTANTGAATTTTACAGAATACTTCATTAGTTTTCTATACTACATTGATGACAATTGGTACAGATAAAGAAGAGGTGGCACTGGAGGAACTCCAGAGGGTGAGAGTTTAAAATGCATGAAGATTCAAGAGGCTATCACTTTAGTAATGTCTTTAGGAGTCTGGTGGTTTGTAGGGCATAGCTGCAAAGTAAAGGACAATCTTCACCATGAAGACAGAACTACCATCAATGGCTGATGCATCCCTTCAGGTTCTGGAGGCAGCATATACATTCCCTCCAGAATGTATAGACCATTCTGGTCTATACACCAGATGATGGAAAAGGCTACCGTCTTGGAATGGTGCCTGGAGTTGGAAAGGGCCCTGCTGCTTGGGCCATACATTTGGTGTATCCAATGGCATTAGTGGTAACAGTGATGAGGGGGAAATGGCATGTAAAATTGATGGCATGTTAATTAAAATCAAAGCATAGATCTCTATCAGAACAAGGTTCTGGTTTCTATGGCAGAGAACTACCTTAGTTCTTAGTATTCTGTTGGACAGAGCACACCTTATCCTGGGACCCCAAGAGTATGTGGCCAGAACTATATACTGATGGGGATCTGTCAGACTTACCAAGTCATAAATTCAAGTAGGTTAGCAATAATTTATCACAAAATAGAAATTGTACATTCTGCATCAAACACAGTTGGTGCAACCAAAATTATAAAATTATGTGGCCCAGGATGTCATGTCATCCATAGACATTTTACAGATTCCTCTCCATCAATCACACCTACAGCCATGTTGTTCAGTGGCTAAGTTGTGTCTGTTTGTGACCTCATGGACTGTAGCACTCCAGGCTCCTCTGTCCTCCACTATCTCCCAGAATTTGCTCTAATTTGTGTCCATTGAGTTGATGATGCTATCTAACCCTCTAATTCTCTTCCACCCCCTTTTCCTTGTACCTTCAGTCTTTTCCAGCATCGGGGTCTTTTCTAATAAGTGGACTCTTCGCATCAGGGGGCCTAAGTATTGGAGCTTCAACAGTCCTTCCAATGAATACTCAGGGTTGATTTCCTTTAGGATTTATTGGTTTGATCTCCTTATAGCCCAATGGAGTCTCAAGAATCTTCTCCAGCACCACCAAGCACCTCAATATTCAAAGCATCAATTCTTCAGTGCTCAGGCTTCTTTATGGTCCAGCTCTCACAGCTGTACATGACTACTGGAAAAAACATAACTTTGACTGTATGAATCTTTGTTGGCAAAATGATGTCTCTGTTTTTTAATATGGTTTAGGTTTGTCATAGCTTTCCTTCCAAGGAGAAAACGTCTTTTAATTTCATGGCTACAGTCACTGTCCAGAGTGATTTTAGAGCCCCTCCCCCCATCCCCTGCCAAATAAAATCGGTCACTGTTTCTACTTTTTCCCCTTCTCTTTACCATGAAGTGATGGGGACCCACTGCCATGATCTTAGCTTTTCTAACATTGAATTTCAAGTCACCTTTTTCAGTCTCCTCTCTTAGTCTCATCAAGAGGCTCTTTCATTCATTTTCTGCCATTAAAGTGGCATAATTTGTATATCTGAGGTTATTTGATATTTCTCCTGACCATTTTGATCCCAGCTTGTGACTAATCTAGGCTGGCATTTCACATGATGTACTCCACATGCAAATTTAAGGTGATGATATAGGGGATTTTTTAGCCAGTTGTCATAAAAAGATGAGGTTGGTTCCTAAATGGGTCATCTCACATGGGGCTACTACAAAGGACTGCTACTGTATACAGCTCAACCCAAACTAGAGAAAAATACCTCCAAGTGGGCATAGCTTTGAGTGGTGAATCTAGATATGTACTTTAGAAAAAATAATTGCAAATATATATATGACATCATGAAAGTGATAAATGACCTGGGTAGTTTGTATAGGACCTGCAAATCAAGACTAGAAGATTGAAGGGAAAAGAGGTCTGGTGAAGAGGCATATGAAAACAAATACATGGGAATGGGCATTATGTTGAGGACTTTTGTATTAACACCCACCAGAAAGGCAACTACCACAGATCACTTTACAATAAGGTAGACAGACTGGTTCTGCCACTTGAAAAGAATTATTTGCTTCATTGAACTCATGCTCTCCTAGTAAGCACGTGAGTGGATTATTGGTGATAAACAGAGAAGGAAGCTGTGCATGAAGCCAAAACTACTGACTCCCATTCGTCAGTGCTGGTCTAGATACTACTGCTGCCCAACTAAGGACATCTCTGGAGAACAACTGGTCACTTAGCAGTTCATATGACAGGACAGACACACATTCCAGGCATAGGTTTGCCTTTCCTGCCAGCAGGGCCTTTACCAGTCTTCCTAACCTGAGGTCCAGAGGGTGTTTAATCCAGAGGCAGAGAATCTTACATATCACCTGGGGTAAGAGAACCACTTTATAGCAATAAGATCGTGCTGAGCACATGACCATGGGATTTCTGGGTCCCATCCCCTCCTCTGCCACCCAGAGTGCTAGGCTTGATGAAGTGATGGAATGGCCTGTTTAATGTACAACAGATTCCAGGGTAAAAATGATCATGCAGGTGGTTGGTGTCTCATCAGAGTGCGTGTGCAGCCTGAATCGATATGGTGCCATATCACCAACATGTAAAATATCTGGGTCCAGGAGTCAGGAGATGAGAGCAAAAGTGTTCTCATTTCTAATTCCTAAACTTGGAAACCTTATTTCTAGCTTTTGAAATTTTGACCTCTGTGGTTTTAGAGAATGTGGTTACTAGAGTGATAATATATTCTCTAGTGAATGCAGCAAAAATGCCATTGTATCTCAGTCTATGGCTGGCACAAAATGACTTCTGTGTCCTGGTGCTCAGAGATTAGCAGACAAGAAGAGTTAGCATCCTGGACCTGATCGTGAGGCGAAGGCAGGGCTGCTGGTACAAAATGGAGACAATAAGTACGGAACCTAGTCGACAACTTGGGCACTTCTTGGTAATTCCTTGACAAATTGTGATTGTTAAAAGATGGATATAACAACCCCTTCCTGCCAGCACAACTTCGGCCACCACTACAACTTATTGTATCTTAAGTAACGGGATCATCCAAAGAGTAGTCAAGGGTTAGGGATGTCTAGAATGATGAGGATGGAGATTATCAATATCATTGAGACCAGCTACAGAGGCTGTAGGTTATTCTACTAACCCTGATCCCCTAGGGAAAGAAGCCCAACAGAAACTTTGAAGCAAGTTCATCCAAGATGTATATGGATTGTAGTGGATACTGTTGCCCCACCTGGATGTCCCCTTCTCACCCTCACCCCCAATTCAGATTAGGCTTCATTCCCTCAGTTTCTGAAAACATTGGCAGCTAAAAACATTCATCTGAATCTTTACCTTGCCCTTAGCTGAAAGAGCTGTGAGCCCAGGATAATGCTTAATTCCTGAACCAGCCTCAGTGGCTATTTAAATACAAAAATATCAAGACTATAGCTCCATTCTAGATTGATTCTGGAAGGCCACTCCAGATCCAGATATCTCTGTAGGATTCTCTGAGGCCTTTGATATGGCTGTATCATAGATCCACTTCTTCTGCCCCATCCTGCTTCCTCTCCTCCCACAATGGGCATTTCTCCTGAAAATACTCCCTTGTAAGCTTTCTGAAAATTTTCCATCTCAGCCTTTCTTGGTCTGCAACAGCCATATGTGTTATGTACTCTGTACCTGTCATGTTCTATAATAAAAATATTCTTCAAGGGAAAACTTAGATTCAAAAAGGTAGTCCCTGAATAAAAGTTATTTACATTAAACATTTTGACTCAATCACCATGATCCTTGTCATGCTACATGTTAGGGAAGAACACTTGAAATGGCCATCTACAATGAAGGTTAAAGGAAATTATCTAATAACCAAACCTTAATTGTCTTAGAATGAGATTAGCATGAAGTTGTTAGATGAAATTATCAGTTTTGTTTGCCTAATGCACAGCAAGTCAAATGTGTAGCCTGACATTTGTAGCAGAAAAAAGTTTCAGGAGACAGCCAAAGGTGAGGACATAGACCTTCCTGAAAATAGGGTTTAGGTTATTTATGAGAGAAAGAAGTAGGATGTCTGCGGGATGGGGAATGAGATTGGAGGTAAGAGTCTGTGCAAGCAGAGAGACCTCCATGGCTCCTCACAAGAAACAAGTTCAGAAAATGGAGGTAGTAGTGTGTTTCCAGGGTTGTTTTTGGCCCAACAAAAGATCATCTGTTAGACACACATGCAGGTTAAGGTCTCAACTTGTCTGAAATGATCAAGAAGTAGTGCTGGAAAGCCATTTAAGCAATGGCTGATATAGTGAGACTTACCTCAAATGTTACCTGTAAATAAGCCAGTGGGAGTTTAGTTTAAAATCAGCTAAAAGCAAGAGAGACAGGTTGATTTGGCAGGCCTAATCACGTTATCCCTGGGCTTCCTCAGGATGCTTAGAGTATATGGGTTAAAACCACTAGATGAATATTTTTTCATAATTGCTCTCAAGTCCTGTACAAACTTGTATTCATCTGTGCTTGACTGCTAGAAGAATAAATTTGGAGTATTTCCAGGAGATTGACAGGGACCCACTAAGTCATTCTCAAAGAAGGCTATTAGCAGGGATTGAATCCCTTTTCTGCCCCTTCATTTAATGGGGTCTGCACTCAGTTTGGAATGTTGGCCCAGCAACTGAGTCTGATCTCTACAGATACAGATTTTTCGCTCTCCTTGATCCCCCTTTCAGCCCATAGGTCAATACTCCGCTCTTGCTGTATCTCTTCCACAAGTGCTGAGGATATTCCTTTTGGGGTTGGAGCAACAGAGCTTGCAATTAATAACACTGCTCTGGGGGTGGTATTCAATGTCCACATGTTCAAGTGCAAAGGTAACTTTGACATTTAATTTGGTTAATAAATTTCTTCTAAAGAAGAATGGGAACATTGAGATATGTATAGGAAATGCTGCTTTGGATAAGTCTTCTCCATCTGACAGTCTGGAGAAAGGGCATTTTCAGGGTTTCTCAAGATACCTCAGTTGCTCATGTAGACTTGGAGGACAGCTTAGGTGACCCTCATATTGATCAGAAAGCCAAGAGTAGATTTCCAAACCTCATTAGTCAGCCTGGGCTCTTAGGGGGAATACTGAATGAACTCAGATTTAAAGGAACCCCTGGCCCCCATTATTCCTTGTCACTGGCATTTTCAGGTAGCTCAAGCATGTGAGGTTTCTGCTGTAGGCTGCCTTCACTTTCAAGAGCCTCACTCAGGATAAGACACGCTATTCCAGAGAGACTGTCTGCAATTTGCACAACAACAGTTTTCCCCCTACCCCCGCCAACTGCCGGGTACAGCTTGTGAGTGAAGCCTGGGCACAGGGTCTCTTCCTGTAGTTGGTCCCTCTTGGGGGACCTCAGTTTGGTCCAGCTCTTCCATGTGTCCAGGTAGCAACCAGCAGAGCAGCCCATTATTTCATCTTTCCTTCCTCCCTTTTTCCACCGAATGTGGCCCGTGATTAAACCTTTAAAAGCACTGTTAACTGGTTTGACATATAGGCTTCTCCCAGGACCCCTTCTCTCTTGCATGCGAGGGCCACTGTGAACTTTGAACATCATCCTGAAGTTCTGTGGGGCCTCAGGATATAGTTCAGTGTGTTGCCTATGGGCCTCAAAGACCCTTTCAAGAAACTCAATGATCCTCCTTTGGTTTTTGTTTCCTTTTTCTTTACTTTCTAGGCCTTCTTAATTTAGGCCACCCCCTTTTTTAGCCTTGAAAGAATACAGCCTTGCAAATGTTTAAACTTTGGTCTACCTTCTGCATTTTTAAGATAGGGTCCACTGTTGATATAGCTGTGCCTGCTGCAGCCTGCACCAAGGAGACATCTTCCCGAGGTCAATCTGCCTCCCTGCTAGCTTCTTCTACTTCTAGCACCATTCTACATTTTTTTTTTTTTTTTTCTGAAACAAGGAGGGAACTTAACAAATCTTAACATCTGTCCACATGGGTGGGGGGAGGCAGTTAAAAAGACATTTTTATCCTCTTCGGGTCATGCTGAAAAGCTGGCATATTCTTCTGATTCAATAAATCTGAAGTTGAAAAGGGTATGGAAGCAAAACAATTCTGTCACTGCCCAGTCTGAGTTCATATCTCTGATGGGACTTTCTTCAGTTGATAATGCTCTGCCTCGTTTCAGGTAGCTGCTGCTAAGTTGCTTCAGTCGTGTCCGACTCTGTGCAACCCCATAGATGGCAGCCCACCAGGCTCCCCCGTCCCTGGGATTCTCCAGGCAAGAATACTGGAGTGGGTTGCCATTTCCTTTTCCAAGGCATGAAAGTGAAAAGTGAAAGGGAAGCCGCTCAATCGTGTCAGACTCTCAGCCACACCATGGACTGCAGCCTACCAGGCTCCTCCGTCCACGGGATTTTCCAGCAAGAGTACTGGAGTGGATTGCCATTGCCTACTCTGCATTTGGTAGCTCCTTGGCCAAATTGAGAACTTTATAGGGGTAAGAAGAGACCATTCCTACTTCTGGACCCTCAGGCTAGGGAGTCCAAACCTGAGGTTATGTTGGGTAATCAGCAAGGCCACCATATGGGGGTGGAGAAGGAGCAGTTGGAGAGTTCAAATGAATTAACATCAAGTCTCCCCCCTTTTCATTAGAATCTGGCAAAACAGATTTGCCTTTCCTTCTTGTTGAACCATAATCTTTCCATTGCAAAGATTTATTCCAGTTACAAGAACATAACAGATTATATATAAGAAAAATGGGGCAAAAAAACTTAAATCTAATTATAAAATTACATTACAACTCAAGGATCCATTTTAAGGTCACTTTTATCCAGAGCCTAAAGAATATTGTGGTCAAGTGGTATTACAAAGAAACACCATCTTTTTTCATTTTCGTGGATTGGTAAATGTTGCACAGTTTTGGAGACTGCAGCCTATAGGGCTGCAAGGGGGAATGGAATTAACATCGCCCATTTTGGAAAGCTTTTTTTTTCCCCCACATTAGTGCAGCAAATAAGAATTTCCTAAGGGTCTGTCTATCTGGCACTGAATAATTTCTGCAGGTATTGTACAAAGTTTGAGTCAGCCCCAGATGAGCTGCTGATGCCAGTAGCTTAGCCATGAAAAATGGAAGCTCAGAAGGATGTGCTCCCTTAAAAGTGAATTCCTTGTTGGACATTTCATGTCACGAGCAGACAACCCAACAGCTCTGTAAATTCCCCATTCACCTGCAGCTTCGCAAGAGACTGGAGTGAGGAGTGCCTATATATTTTTCCTTTGAGAATGAAGTTTAGTTACTCAAGGAGATCAACTATAGACTAGATGGAATTTTGATCACTAGCTGGAAGGTTTGATCATGGCTTTCCTCTTTGGAAGATGTGAATCAGACTAAGGTGGAGAAGATGCATGAGAGCTGGCAAAATAGAGGGAGTCACTCAGAAATCAGACATCTGGCTGCCTGACCAGGAGTTAGAGAACTGTGGTTCAGTTTCACAGCTCTGCATCTGGGTTCTTCCTAGCAGTTATCAATACTCTGATCTTCCTCAAATGTCTCCAACATAGCTCTCAAGGAGTCAGCCTCTTAGGATGATGCCACTGGTGCCTTGGAATCCATTGCTTTCATGGCAGCCTGGCACCTGCCCCACAT
>SJYA01010491.1:0-13619 GCA_006410615.1 Neotragus moschatus
CTTAACATGATGTTAAAACGAAAGTATGTAAATTATTTGGTTTGTGCTATACTGGTACTTATGCTGAGCAGCTAACTTTTCCAGAATCTCTGTTCAATTAGGCAAGGATCAAGAAGTCTAGATTTCTATCTTATAGTAATTTCCCAGCTTACTTCTAAATGGAGATATGAGCACTTAACCTTATTTGCCAAACAAATTAGCACAATACCTGGCATAGACTTAAAAGCGCCATCTAACATTTCTGACAATACGTTTTAATTTATGAAGCAATTTTAAGTACAACTCATGTCACGTTCTCTGAACCCTACAAAACCCGTAGATACATAGGTTTGCACTTTCACATATGAGGGACCTGAGGTGTAGACGATCCAAAGCAAGTGGGCCCCACACCACTGATATCTGCATCAGAATCACCCGCAGGGGCTGGCTAGAAATCCAGCTTCAGAGACAGAGCCATCAGAACCTCCAAAGGGTAGAGCCAGAACCTGTATTTTGAACAAGGGCCCCAGGTGATTTTCACACGTGGCCAAATTTACGAACTTCTAAGAATTCAGAGCCCATGAGGTTTGATAGCATTTAAGAAAGAGCTGCATTCTGCTGGGCTAGCTCACCAAAGGGAACTGCATGCTACTCCCCTGGGAAAGAGATGTCACCTGTGACAGAATGTGCACCTAAATGCAACACAGAATGCAGCAAAGAGTAAACAACTCTTTACCTGGCTTGTACTTTGAGGAGACAAAGGTGTAAACGGTTAGAGCTGGTTAGTTTCATGTTCCTAGTAATTTCAGAACATGCCTTTCAAATATACTCAGCATTTTAATCCAAATGCCAAAATAATTTACTTCCTCTTTGTGTTAACCGTAAGATTTTTAGTAAACAAAAACATTCAGTAAAAAGCTTCCCCCAAAAGGATACTAAGAAAGCTAAATGGTTTCCTCCACACTATCTGCGACAGAGACAAGACAGTCACCTCCTTCCTCCGTAATTATCGTCACACACACAACTGCCCTGTTGGGTTCCACTTCCCAACTTCCGCGGCAGCTGGGTACGCCATATGACCAAGTTTTCATAGATGGAGTGCGAAAAGAGGCATGGCTGCCACTTCTGATCTTCTAAGACAAGGAGTGAACACGTCTCCATCCCTTCACCTTCCTAAGAGATGGGGCAAGGACAACACAGGTGAGGCCCATCCCCAGGGTACCCTGAAGGACCAGTGAAGAAGAAATGCCCGTCTCTGAAGGAGCCACTGGGGCCGCCCCTCCTTGACCCAGCAGTTCACCTCGAGAGGATTCTATGTTCTCAGAGCCACGGAAGTGCCGGCTCCCAGTTACAGCAGCTTAACTGTGGACCTGAATACACCACCCCTTGGGTGGCAACTGGAACCCGTTTGCTCTGATGACGACATCAGCTGAGGGCATTTCTAAGGCGTTTGACACTAAGATGTCGCACACTGAAGGGCTCTTAAAAGATCGCTCATGAGAGTCTAAAGTTAAGAGTCACGTTGCGTCGGAAGGACACTGGGCCCCGGGCCTCCTAACTTTCCAGGCCACCTTCCATCCAACATTATGCTAAGATTAGATTCTAAAATCAGAAAAGAGAATAACACTTTTAAAAAAATAAACTTTGGATTAATTAATTGAGTCAACAAATAACCTACCCCAGCATCTGCCCGTTGCCAAGCAATGTGTTTTCACGTGAATACAGATTTACAGAAATCTTTAGATTTCTGGCTGTACTATGCCTTTAACTTTCCTGAGCCTGGACAAATTCCACGGAAAACAAAACCAGGACCAAGACATTAACGAGGACCTAGAAATACTCACATCAAAATAAATTTTCTTTACAGAAGTGATATATTAGAAACTTCTCTTCTCCTTCTCCCACGCTGTGTGTGTGAGTCACTCGGTTGTGTCTGAATTCTTCGCAACCCGTCAACTGTAGCCCAACCAGGCTCCCACGGAATTCTCCAGGCAGGAATACTAGAGTGGGCTGCCATTCCCTTGTCCAGGGGATCTTCCTGACCCAGGGCTCGAACCCGGGTTTCCTACAGTGCAGGCAGGTTATCTACCGTGTGAGCCACCAGAGAAGCCCCACTTCTCCCACTGGTGCCCAAAACTGCACTTTCATCCGTACCCCATCCAAAGCGAGGAAAGAAGGCAGTGAACTCGAGCAGCGGCGGCAGACCCACACTCTTCCTGCCCCAAGAACAGGGGCGCAGGGGCGCCGCCTTTGCCCCAACCCTAACCCTCAGGGCCTGCAGCGCACAGGACACAGGCCTGGCTCCCAGGAGGGACAGGAGCACGTCCTTTCCTGGGCTACAAGGCATCCTCATGAGCTGGGTGTGAACCAGCCCAAGAACAGGAGGAGCTTTTGCTAATGTAAAGCTGAAGGGTTTCCGAATCCCAGAAGAGTCCGTTCTCACAGTGCTTTGTCGGTAAGGATAAGATCGATCTGGCTGGATGCAGAAACACCATGGAGTAAACTGCTTCCACCAACCCTCAAGATTTTTAAAGGAAAGCCTATTTAGCGTAGGTAAAACCTTAGTATTAAAAATGCATTCTCCAAGTCACTCACCAAGCTTTCCAGGATGGGGCGGTGGCTCAGGGGTGGTGGGACGGGTACACGTCAGAACTACTCTTACAAGACAGCGGTCCTCAACCTTCTCTCCTTTACTCCCATCCCCAGGAGGAAAGCTTTATTTAAACCTCTCCTTGACGAGAAGAATGGAAAATTGTGGAATAAGGCTTTGTCGGGTAGGGTTGAATTATGGGGGGGTCACAAAGCACTGTACTAGCTAAGACTTTTCTCACCTCCCCATGCCTGAAAACAGTTTCCCCTCCTTGGGGAGTGATAATGCCCCTTTGGAGAACGCAGCTGCAGAAGCTAAAAGTGGGATCCGCAAACTACACATCACCCAGACCCCTTTTCAGACACGTGGATATGCCAAGTCTGGGGCTAGACCCCCAAACTTGCATTTCTCTAAGCTCTCCAGAGAACGCTGATGTATTTGGTCAATGAGCCACAAGGAGCCACCCAATGTGACAATCTCCAGTCACATTCAAAACCAGTTAACAGGATGACCTCAACATGGACTCAAGATAAGAACTATTCAAATAAAATGAACACTGTCATATTCTGGGCATTAAGGAGAAATCTATTCAGAGGCAGAAAAAATAAGTCCTGAGCTGCCATGACAGATGTAATTATCTGTCTCTTCTTTCTCCTGTACAAAGGATAATCACAGGGCTACTGGAGAAATACTTGGGGTATTTTATGGACCGCAACACGTGGCCCCAAAGGATGCTCACATCACTTATTTCACAAAGTACGCACTCTGGGTTTTCATCTAGCGTCTTGGTACTTGAACTTAGGTGTAACTTGGAGCTGAGTAAGCCATAAAGTACTCCATCGTCTCTTCAGTCTCCAAATCTCCATAATTATAAACCCCACCAAAATTATCAATCCACAGTTTAAGTGAAGACAACAAATTACAGCTATCTGAATGTAGCTATAGCAAAAATGGCATACAATCAGATCACTGCATTATAAAATGGATAAGCTGGCCAGGTTAGATAATAAAAACAGAAAAGTGGTCTTTTTCCACTTCAGACAGATACGTTCTGGAGTTCATGCCCCTTGGTGGTCCCGATAAACCACTTCTGCCCAGTGTCTGCCAGAGAAGGCGATGGCATCCCACTCCAGTATTCTTACTTGGAAAATCCCATGGATGGAGGAGCCTGGTAGGCTACAGTCCATGGGGTCGTGAAGAGCTGGACACGACTGAGCAACCTCACTTTCCCTTTTCACTTTCCCGTATTGGACAAGGAAATGGCAACCCACTCCAGTGTTCTTGTCTGGAGAATCCCAGAGATGGGGGTGCCTGGTGGGCTGCCGTCTATGGGGTCGCACAGAGTCAGAAATGACTGAAGCGACTTAGCAGCAGCAGCAGCCCAGTGTCCACACCTTATACTGTCTCCTCTGCTGAATCCGGACTGCCCTGTGACTTGCTTTTGACCAAAGAATCTGGTAAAGATGACACTACGCCAGTTTCAGGCATGAAAAATATTAAGATGACCCAGTGGCTCCTGCTGTTGGCTCCACAGAATCCAGCTCAATCCAGTTGAACGTATGAAGTTCAACCACCCCAAGACCAGGCCATGAGAGAGCCCACGGCAATCATACAAATAGGTTACCTAAGGAAGATGTCTCAGACACCACTCGGGCTGGAATCCACCCTCTTGGACTTTCCAGTCCCAGGAGACACCATGTGGAATGGAGGCAAGGCCTGCCCAAATTGGAGAATCGTGAGCAAAGAAGAGCATTGGTTGTTTTTAAGCCTCCGAGTTTTGACATGGTTCACTAAATACAGATAACCTCAATATTTTGTATGCAAACAAACATGGAAGAAAAGTTAAAATGTACCTGCTTGCAAGATGTTTGAAGGTAAACACTCCACATCTGAAAATAATTTACTATCTTGAACTTGGGAAAAAACGCTGGTAAATTCTTACATCTTATCTCGTGTCAGCACACTTCTTTAAAGAACAACTCAGAACTCCTACCAGATTCTTAATACTGAGGAGAGGAAGCGGGTCAAGACTCCATCTTCAGGCCAGAGACCTATACACATCCACACACAAAATAGCTTATTAAACTCCAGTTAAGAAGCTGCCTATAGATAGTCTCTCTGAGAACATACCCTCCTGGCTAAGAATAGAGTGGAGCTTTTTAAACTGATTTGTATCCTCACACAGAGGCAGTAATGAGAAGGAAAGAGAACTGTTATCTGCCAGCAGAAAACGACAACCATGGATAAGTCTTTATATTATGGGTTCAAACACTTACTGAGAAATATTAAGATACACTCTGTGTGAGGCATCCTGGATACCAGAAAAAAAAAAAATCCCCGCCCACTGCTGCTCAATCTAGCCAAGGCCCCAAATATAAATAGTGATTTTACAAATGCTACTGATGCTTTAGAATTGTGGTATTGAAGAAGACTCTTCAGAGTCCTTGGACTGCAAAGAGATCCAACCAGTCCCTCCTAAAGGAAATCAGTCCTGAATATTCACTGGAAGGACTGATGCTGAAGCTGAAACTCCAATACTTTGGCCACCTGATGCAAAGAACTGACTCGCTGGAAAAGACCCTGATGGTGGGAAAGATTGAGGGCGGGAGGAGAAGGGGACGATGGAGTATTAGATGGATGGATGGCATCACCGACTCGATGGACATGAATATGAGCAAACTCTGGGAGTTGGTGATGGACAGGGAGGCCTGGCGTGCTGCAGTCCATTGGGTTGCAAAGAGTCGGACACGACTGAGTGACTGAACTGAGAGTAAAACTGGGCACAATGCAAACACAAGAAGGAACCAATGAGAACACAGAACACACAGCTATTCTTTCTACCCCATTTCTGCATCCTTCCAGGAGAGTTAGGAAAGACTAAAGGAGATGACATCTGAGATGAGTAACTGAGGTTATGAAGACTTTCCCCAAAACCCACCCCACAAGGGCTAGAATTCAAACATTCTAACATTGGCTGTACCGAGGGCAGATGCATCTACTTTCTTCCCCAAGTGTCCTTAGCATCTAAATCAGGGCCTTCACATAACAAGGAACGCAAACATGTTAAATTTTACTCCTATAATTAGACCTTGGACATTTCACTCAGCATCATTTCTTAAAAATGAGTAATGGCTGACAGAGCTGCTTTGAGAATTAAATGAGATGCTATATGATGACAGTGCTTGGAAAATGAAAATAGGCAATAAAAAGCTTGAGTGATATTATTATATTAGGGGAAGCAGCATTTGCCTCAGGTGCCTACTATGCCGAGCTCTGGGCTCTACAGAAAGCCTTGTACAAGCAGCAGAGACAGCGTGTCTGAAGGAAGACAGAGCGGAAGGAGCAGAAAGCAAAACACATGGGGACGAGAGCCACTGAGAGTAGCCGTGGAGTGAAGCAAGTGAGGGGGCTGCAGACAAAGAGTGCTGAGGCAAGCTGAGGCCTCCACAAGGAGAACCCAAATAATAAACCTGGTCTTCACTGCTTAGAAACAAAAGTCACGCATGGTTACTGGCTGTGGAGAAACAGCACAGTTAGGGTGAGAGCTGAGAGTGTAAAGAAATAAAGACCAAAAAATAGTCTGGAAAAAGGAATATTACGGCTTCAGTAAGTACAAATGCAATACAGTGGATAATCCAAGCATTTACAATTATTCCCACAAAGCTCCACTGAAAATTAAAGCCATCTAAAATCAGTAAAGACGTCGAAAGTAATAATAACAGAAGAAAGTAATGGTCAAATTTTTAGATAACGAAGAATCATGGACAGTGGTAGTAGACTTAGGAGAATGAAGAAACGCACACAGTAAGTGTCTGCACCTGGAGATACCAAGGAAAATGGTTAACGAATCCTGAAACCTGGAAGGGCCTATTAGGACACACACATATTCTCTATGTCCAGAGACCTGGGGAGCACCCACACCCTAACAGCAATGATCATACCTAATGCTCAGATTTCGGTTTCTAAATACCATTCTCCAGGAAAAGAAACCAGCACTCCAGGCAGAGTTCTCACACTTGACATCAAATACATGACCCATAAAAGAAAAATTTAATATAAACTGGACTGTCAAAATTCAAACTTTTTGCTCTGGAAAAAAAAAAAAAGAAGACTGTAGAGAGGAAGAAAAAAACAAGGAACAGACAGGGAGCATCACATATCCAACAAAAAAAAGACCCGGTATCCAGAACACATAAAGAACTCTCGTAACTCAAGTTGAAGGTTTTTTTAAAAAACCTAATGAGAAAATGGACAAAAGACATGAACAGATATTTCACCAAAGAGAAGACAGAGATAGCAAACAAGCAAATAAAAAGGTGTTTAACATCCTTAGTTATTAAGAAAATGCACACTGAAACCACAGTAGGGCACCACGACACCCACAGCTGAATAAAAGGGCGATAATACCAGACGGTGGGCAGATGCCGAGAAACTGGGCCCCTCGTGCGGCGCTGCTGAGAACACAGCGGGCACACACACCACGGGGAGACTCTGGGGGTGCCTAGAGGACTGCACGCACGCCCAGCACGGGGCCCAGCAGCACGCACAGACCCCGCCCCCTGACGCAGAGGACGCTGCAGACATCTCACAGACATTCACAGCAGCGTTATTCACAACATCACACAAAATACTCGAAACAATCCAAATGCCCTTCAATAGTTGAATGGTTTAACAAACTTGGTACAAGCATACAACAGAACACTACTCAGCAATAAGAAAGATTAACTACTGATGTACACAACACCAAACGGATCTCAAGGCATTACACTTCGTGAAAAAGGCTGATCTTAAAAAGGTTACATACCGTACGATTCCACTCATCTCACATACTGAAGCGACAAAACTACAAACACGGAGAATAAGCAAAGCGTGGAGGGGCACTGGGAATATAGAAAGGCAGCAAAGAGTGTCCTTCTGAAGTGACAGAGCAGCTCTCTGACTGTGGGACCAGCTTACCCCCATCTATGTATGGAGCAGAAAAGTTACAAAAGACTATGCTCACACACACAAATGCAAGTTTAAAAGCTAAAGAAATAAGGCATGCAGTTACCAGAAATGTACCAGATATATCAGATGTCCAGATTTCGATACTGTGCTAAGGCTACACAAAATTCCACCAAAGGAAGCTGACAGGGCTACACCGGACTTTATATCATCCTTGCAACTTCTTATGAGTTTTGAAATGTGAAATAATTATTTCAAAATAAAGACTTTTTAAGAGGGAAGGAGCTTTTTGGAAAAATGGTCTACTCCAAGGCTGAGACAGAAGTTTAAGGTAAGCTTGGAAGAGCTCCAAAAAATGAGAGATAGGCTAAAAGGACACAGAAGTCAACCTGGCAAAATCTGGGGCAAGTGAAGCACCAAAATCAATGCAGAAATAGATTACAACCCACTGCATAAAACAGAAAATCAGGCACCCACAGAGATACAAAACAAGTGAATACGCGAAAAGTCAGTAACCTACAGAGTATTTTACACAGTTGCAAAGTATCTCTGTACAAAATACTTATTACAAAAAGGAAGGAAAAGTAACTTTAAAATGGAGGAGCCTGAAAGCACCACCATAATCAAGTGATCAAAGTGAATGTTATCAATAATGGTACCGACAGAAATCATATGCCCCCTGCAGTAGGCATGGTACCGCCCCGCCCAAGCGTGCTCCACAACCTGACCCTCGGCACCTGTGAACGTGTTCCTTTACATAGCAAAGGAGAATCACAGTTGCACAGGAAATTAAATTTGCCAATCACATGACTTTAAAATTGAGACTGACCTCAGTGACCCCAGTGGGCCCAGTGAAATCACAAAAGCCCTCCAGAGTGAGAGCAGGGAGGAGAGAGACGGCAGCACAGGTGCACGAGGTCCACAGTGGCCGGCTGTGCAAAGACGGGGAGACCCAAGCCAAGACAGCAGACAGGCCCCCGAGCCAGGAGAGGGCAGGCACGGGAACTTACAGTCTCCACGAGGATGCAGCCCTACCACACCAAGACTTGAGCCCAGAGCAGGTCCATTTTGGACTTCTGAACTCAGAACGGTGACTTAATAAATGTGTGCTTTTTTAAGCCACTGAACTTGTGGTAATATTTTTTACAGCACAAACTGAAGATCAGTAATACACCATCTAACAAAATGCACTGAAATTAACACAGCATCCCTTCCATGATACTCCTGGCCAAGACGTCTAGCCTACATCTTAGTAAAGAAACATTAGACAAACTCACATTGAGGGGGACTCTCTAAAATAACTGGCCTGTAGTCTTCAAAAATATCAATATCATAAAAGAAAGAGCAGCTGAAGGACTACTGTAGATCAAGAATTGGAGAGCATGACAACAAAAGGTGTTAAGTGATCCTAGATTGACTGTATCCTTCTATAAAGAAATACCACTGGGGCAACGACTGAAAGCTGAATGGAGGCCTAAGGATCAGACAGTTGTAACATATCAATGTTAAATTTCTGCCTCTGATGACTGTACTCTCATCAGGCAAGAGAATGTCTCTGTTTATAGGAAAAATGCACTACAAGATTCAACAAAGAAGAGACTTCATGTCAACAACTTTATCTCAAAAGATTCAAGAAGTTATTTATATTCTACCTGCAACTTATCTGAGTTCATTTCAACAAATAAGCCAATTAAATGCAGTAAAACCCCATATTGCAACCCAAATCCTATCCAGGCTGGCAACTATCACGTCCCCAAACAGACCAGAGGCACACGCGCTCTCTGGGGAAAACACAGAGACTTTACACGTGGCGAGACCGAGCACAAGACAGAACAGGTGAGGCGGACGACTGCAAGGAGCTTCCTCGGTGGCTCAGCGGCAGGTAAACAATCCACCTACTAACACAAGGGGTGCAGACTTGATCCCTGGATCAGGAAGATCCCTTGGAGAAGGAGACGGCACCCCACTCCAGTACTCTTCCCTGGGAAATCCCATGGACAGAGAAGCCTGGCTGGTTACAGTCCATCGAGTGGCAACGAGTTGGACACAACTTAGTGACTCATCAACAAGAGCCCCGGAGTAAAACAAGGGCACTCATGCTCACAGGTCCCTCAAGCACCACACTAATATGCCTTCAGTGAGCAAGCCTCACCCGCGAAAACAGCTTCTTTTCAGCTTTATCACCACTTACTCCTAAACGCAAGCCACCAGCTCAGGGATGGCCAGATATTTGAGGAAAGCTGCCAAACTTCAAAGACAGAAATCAAAGCAAGCAGAAAAACAAGAATCCACAGGAAATGGAGACAATGCCATGAAGGGGGAAAAAAAAAAGGCAATTAATCATAATATGAATGTGCCTGAAGAGGTAAAATAATGTGTGAAACCATGAAGTAAAAACAAAATACTAACGAAAAGAAAGAGTGGGGGAGGGGGGGAGAACATTAAAAAATATCCTGATGGAAAAGAAAAGGTGAAAACCATCTCCTAATAAGGGTAAAAAAAAAAAAAACAGAAAATATTCAAGGCAACACTACAAAACTTCCAAACACTACAGATGATCAGATCCTTAAAACTCCTGGGGAGTGGGAGGGTTCACATAAAAAGAACCAAAATCTCAAATAAATCAATGGATCCACATTAATATTTAGTAGTCACTAACATCACAGTCAGATATTTTATGCCTCCTAAAGATAGCATACCACCCATGTAGTATTCTCCCCACTTACCACCTCTCAAAAAAACAAAACAAAACACACACACGGAATCTTACCAAGCCTCCAGGTCTCGCTGCCCACGTATGGGAAACACTGCGAGGGGCGGGGGCACATCAGTGGCACCACGAGCCTCACTCGGCAGTGCACAGGCGACAGGAGCGTCAAGGCAGAGGACAGGTTCTCCAACAAATCAAACTCCAGGGAAAAAAAACACTGATAGATTAAGAGAGACTTCAGAGGTCTGTCAGCCAATGACAATTTTATGGATCTTACTTAAGATTCTAATTTGAATAAACTGTTTTAAAATATAATTATGAGGCAATCAGGGTAATTTGAACTTAAACTGGATATTTGAAGAATTATTTTTAATCTTTTAAAGGTATGGAAGAAGAAAAGTTATGACCAACCTAGATAGCATATTCAAAAGCAGAGACATTACTTTGCCGACTAAGGTCCGTCTAGTCAAGGCTATGGTTTTTCCTGTGGTCATGTATGGACGTGAGAGTTGGACTGTGAAGAAGGCTGAGCGCCGAAGAATTGATGCTTTTGAACTGTGGTGTTGGAGAAGACTCTTGAGAGTCCCTTGGACTCCAAGGAGATCCAACCAGTCCATTCTGAAGGAGATCGGCCCTGGGATTTCTTTGGAAGGGATGATGCTTAAGCTGAAGCTCCAATACTTTGGCCACCTCATGGGAAGAGTTGACTCACTGGAAAAGACTCTGATGCTGGGAAGGACTAGGGGCAGGAGGAGAAAGGGACAACCGAGGATGAGATGGCTGGATGGCATCACTGACTCAATGGACGTGAGTCTGAGTGAACTCCAGGAGATGGCGATGGACAGGGAGGCCTGGCGTGGGGTCACAAAGAGTCAGACACGACTGAGCGACTGAACTGAACTGAAAGGTATGATATTACTACAAGGGCTATAGTTTACAAATGAGCCCTTATCTTTTAGAGAGACAAAGAAATATCCACAAGTAAAATTATGTGTCTGGGTTTGCTTGTATGAAATGAAAAGGAAGAGGGGCAGACAGGATTATAAATGTTTAAAAAGTGGCTGTGAGCTGACGACTGCTGAAGCTGGGCAATGGTTACATGAGAGTGCATTATGTCCTCTGACTTTTCCATACTTTTGGAACCCAGAATACAAATTATATCTGCTATAAGAAGCTAGAAAAGCATGAAGCAATTCATTCAGAATTCTCAGTAAAAACTACATTCCAACTGCAATTCTATACCCAATCAAAACTTTTACTCCTGAAAGAAAAGATTAAAGACACTTTCAGACGATGTCTCAAAAAACTAACCTCTCATGCACTCTTTCTCGGCAAGTCTAAAAGCTGTGCTAACAAAATGAAAGAAGAAAGTTGGAGGCGGAAATGGCAACCCACTCCAGTATCCTTGCCTGGGAAATCCCATGGACAGTGGAGCTGGGTGGGCTACAGTCCATGGGTCACAAAGAGTCGGACACCACTTGGCAGCTAAACGACGACATACAGAGGAAAAGACCCTAAAAGAGTAGATACATGTGTGTACAACGGACTCACTCTGCGATGCAGCAGAGACACAACACTGTAAATCAACCGCACTTTAATCAGCAACATTTAATTCCCATACAGGAGTGGTTTGATGGAGAGGCCCTTAAGGAAGGGGGTGGGGGTGGGTGAGAATGAGGCATAGGGCAACTAATTATCTAATCTTTGTGCAAAACTATACAGAGAGGCTATTAGAAGGTATGGGGAAAGTTAACACGAGGACCTAGAAAACAAAGCAAAACAAAACCACAAGAAGAAAACAAAACAGGAAAAACAAAATTATACAAGGAGAAAAATGTAATCACAGTATACAATTTGCCTCCACGGTGAACAAGACTTACCTAATGATACTACTACACTGAATACACCGAACAAAAACATACACGTAACTACAATGGATAGATGGAAGACATCAGAGACAGGTGGTTTTAAATTAAATAGTCGTCTATCTTAAAACCATGACAACCCACTCCCCTACTCCAGGATTCTTGCCTGGAGAATCCCATCGACAGAGGAGCCTGGCGAGCTACAGTCCCCAGGCTCACAGAGTCAGGCAAGACTGAGCACACACACCTCCACAGGAAACTGACAGATGGCATGTTAAATCTTACGCCAAATACCAGAGCAAGGTCAGAGTTACCCACCCAGCCTCCAATTTCCCCCCTTTTCCACTGTAACTTAAGTCAATTTTGTCCAAAACTCTTTTGCACACTCACCCATTTAGGCACGTTCTCAGGGAAAGCACTCAGTTCCACGTGTGTGTCCAACTGGTCTAATGTCATTCTGTTTCCCTTTCTAGTGAGTGTTTCAGAAACAGGCCTGTAAGCCAGGAGGTAGGTCTGCCAGTGTTTCTAGGCAAAGTCTCCACATTTTCATACAGCTACATGAAAGAGAATTCTCCTTCTCTAGACGCTGTTGTGCCTGGGTGCTACTCTGAAACTCCTGCATCTTACTGAGGATGTAACCGGCCAAAGACTAAATAAAAGGGGAGATGGAAACTCAGGGCCCTGAAGTCACTGACACTGAAGTCACTCAGTCGTGTCCGACTCTTTGTGATCCCATGGACTGTAGCCTACCAGGCTCCTCCATCCATGGGATTTTCCAGGCAAGAGTACTGGAGTGGGTTGCCATTGCCTTCTCCAGGAGATCTTCCCGACCCAGGGATCGAACCCGGGTCTCCCACATTGTAGGCAGATGCTTTACCGTCTGAGCCACCAGGGAAGCTACAAAATCAATTAGCTGAAGAATCCACCCTACCTCTGGACTTCCAACTGTGAGTTACTCGGAAGCCAGTTTGGGTCAGAGTCTCAGCACTAGCATCCAAAAGCAGGAAGCACAGCTCTAGGGGCAGGACTAGGAGTAAGGAGGGCTGTTCCCAGGGACAGATGTTACTTCACAAGCCTTTCAGTAGGCATTCAATTTTAATTACCTGCATGTTAAAACTAAGAATAAATACTTTTAAAAATTCACAGGTGGCAAAAAGAGACTGAAGATCTGATCTATTGAGAATTAACGAACAGTAGTATAAAGAAAGAATTTAACTGACGACAATCATTCACCGTTGTGTGAAAACAGTAGGCAGAGACTATCCCCGCAGGGAAACAGGCTCAGAGACGCTTCCAGGGCTGGGATTCAAAGCCGGGTGTCTGGCGCAGACTCCAGGAAACGCACTCTCACCGTCCGCAGGGACAGACTCTGAGGTGGCTCCCACCACACAGCCATCTGCTGCCAGGCCCTTCCACGGGCCCTTCCCTCGATTCAAGACCCATGACTTGCTGTTAACCAAGAGCACACAGGCAACGGGAAGGCATGGCACTTCTGTGGTTATGAGGCAGGAGACCAGGCAGCTGTCTAGTG
>SJYA01010492.1:0-13624 GCA_006410615.1 Neotragus moschatus
AGCTGAGTCATTTGAAAAGACCCTGATGCTGGGAAAGACTGAGGGCAGGAGAAGGGGACGACAGAGGATGAGATGAGTTTGAGTAAACTCTGGGAGTTGGTGATGGACAGGGAGGCCTGGTGTGCTGTGGTCCATGGGGTCGTGAGGAGTTGGGCACAAGTGAGGGACTGAACTGAACTGTCTGATTATCCTCCTTTTAGAGACAGCGGGACTGAGTCTGATTATCCTCCTTTTAGAGACAGCGGGACTGACCAGTGGTCTCAAGTGCAGGAAGTCTGAGCCTTCCATTTTGTAGTTTCCCATCAATTTTCCTCCTAATGGCTTGAGTATCCACTGATGATTTTTGCCTAGAATCCATGAGAATTTACAATAGTTCTTTTCAACCACTGCCCCCCCACTTCTCCCATCATTCCTATTAAATTGGGACTTTTTCTGAAAAGAGGATCTTTCCCACATCAATTAGGATTTGTTTACCCTGAAAATGCAGTTTGTTCAAGAACAGGCAATAGGAATACTGACTTTAGAAATGCAGTCATGCTCTAAAATCATAGTATTTGTTTTCCTCTTTGACATTTTGCTGTCCAAACTGACCATAATCTAGGAGCAAGTTTAGGCACGCACGGCCAGCCTGTGGTCCTCTGGTCAGTTCCTGCCTTCCAGCTGAGCTCACCTTCTCTGGGGCGGGGAGCTGACTGGCTCCATTCCAGCTTCATGCAGCTCTGATGTTGCAAAGTTCTTTCTCTTTCTCACGTAGTGATTCCTTTATCAATTCCACTATTCAAAAAATATTATTTGTTTTACATGTTTAAAGATTTGAATGGTGCAGTTCCTGGTGGAGCCAGACTGTGACAAACGAGGGGTATACACAAGGATTAACTCCCAATTCTCACTTGCTCTCTGAAGCCAGCTCAAATAAACACAATAAACAAAGTGCTTGGTGACACACAAATCAGCTTCAAGGAAGTCCTCCTCTAGGCCTCACCTTCTTCCTGATGGCCACTCCCTAAGCCCCCACCAAACACATTCTGGAGTTGGCAATGAATCTAAACCTTATTCCACAGAATGGCTCTCAAGTGTTTGAATGTGACAGATATNAGTGCTTGGTGACACACAAATCAGCTTCAAGGAAGTCCTCCTCTAGGCCTCACCTTCTTCCTGATGGCCACTCCCTAAGCCCCCACCAAACACATTCTGGAGTTGGCAATGAATCTAAACCTTATTCCACAGAATGGCTCTCAAGTGTTTGAATGTGACAGATATGGCCCACTTCTTCTTGTCCCCCTGGAATGCCTGATCTCCCCACTTGTCACCATTTTGCTGTGTGGGCCTGTGAGACTGTTGGAGCAGAGCGTGGTGGTGTCACCTCCTCCTTCCTCTCAGCGGCCCTGCTTCTGCTGAAGGGATGCTTCAGCAGGCAGGGGCTAACTGAGCAACCTGGCGGTGTTTTCGCCTTTGCNCACAAGGATTAACTCCCAATTCTCACTTGCTCTCTGAAGCCAGCTCAAATAAACACAATAAACAAAGTGTTTGGTGACACGCAAATCAGCTTCAAGGAAGTCCTCTAGGCCTCACCTTCTTCCTGATGGCCACTCCCTAAGCCCCCACCACACACATTCTGGAGTTGGCAATGAATCTAAACCTTATTCCACAGAATGGCTCTCAAGTGTTTGAATGTGATAGATATGGCCCATTTCTTCTTGTCCCCCTGGAAAGCCTGATCTCCCCACTTGTCACCATTTTGCTGTGTGGGCCTGTGAAACTGTCGGAACAGAGCGTGGTGGTGTCCCCACCTCCTTCCTCTCAGCGGCCGTGCTTCTGCTGAAGGGATGCTTCAGCAGGCAGGGGCTAACTGAGCAACCTGGCGGTGTTTTCGCCTTTGCGTTTCCTGTTCCACAGAGGCACTCATTTACCTTGAGAGGTGTAGCACATTACAGCAAGGAGAAAGGGAAGCGATAAACCACCTTAGTCTGCAGCAAAATAAAAATCATAAAGCCAGCCTCTGTCACTTGAGAAACAATTTTCTAAATCAAACTCCAGTTAACATATCAAGGTGATGGTAGAGAGAGAAGTTGGGAAACAAAGAAAGAAGTCCCTGCTACACACACGATGAGAAATCCTGTCACTCTCCACCCTGGGGAAGGGCGGAGGATGAGATGGAGTGGAGGTGTGTGGACGGCCTACTAGCAAGGTCTAGACAGGCGTGCAGGAAGAACAGAGGCTGGCGCTCTGTCAGTGCTGCCCTTAGATCTGGGCAAGGAGGCCCCATTGCAGCGCTCCCCGTAGGAGACTGACGGGTCCCCTTTCTGGAGCATTCCCCCAGGTACCAGGGATCATGGAACTCCAAACCAAGTTTGGGGGTGGATGTGTGTGTGCAAGTCACCCTCTATACTCCTTCCAAGGACAAAAGAAAGTGGATGCGTATTCTGCTGATATTTCTAACCATGGCAGGGAGCCAGGACTGGCAAGCCAGGGGATGCCTTTTCCCTTTGTCTGCCTGTTCTGCTTCAAACAAGCAACAGTCATTGCCAAATCATGGCCTGGAGTGGAGAGTGAAATTAATTGTGCACTTAAGCTATTCACAATTATTCTCCATCACTGGCAGCCCAACCCCTAATCTGTCATTATGATGTATTTGTTAGTTTGAAAAATGAAAGTTGCTCATTTGTGTCCAACTCTTTGTGACCCCATGGACTGTCCCATGGAATTCTCCAGGCCAGAATACTGGACTAGGTAGCCTTTCCCTTCTCCAGAGGATCTTCCCAACCCAAGGATCAAACCCAGGTCTCCCACATTGCAGGCAGATTCTGTACCAGCTGAGCCAGAATAGAATGTTAATTCCCTAGCATGAATTCCAACTCTTACAATACGTACACGTATAGTTTATGTGCTGGCCCTGTGACCTGAAGTCCCAGGAGAAGCAGTTTTCGCTTACCTCTATATCCAGGGTGGCTCAGGAACACTGACGTGGGAGGGGAGGTTACTAGATATATGAAATGAAGACCATGTTTCAGGAATAGAGACCCAGGAGTTTCTGCAGAGGCCAAAGAGATGGGTTGGTGTGTGTAGGGGATTTGTGGGTACAGAGAAGAGTCTCACTAAAATCAGCCAACTGGTGGTGACCTGGGATTAGAGCAAAAAGGCCATAGCCCTGGGACTGTGTAATCAGAGGTAAAGGGCACAAACCCACCTGGAAAGGCCATACTAGAACCAGGGGCAGACACCTAGTAGGTACCACATCAGGGCAGGAACCTGCAAGAGTCCCCCCACTCACCCCACAAACTGCCAGGGGGCACATACACACAGATAGCAAGGAGCAGAAGGAAAAAACAAAACACACTGATATCAGAGGAGTGAGATCTCTTAGCTGACAAACTTAAATGCTCCTGCTCCTTAACCTCCTCTACCCTGTGATAGCCAAAGACGTGGGCAAATGAAGCCTGGGTCCATTTGAGAAAATCTGCATCTTCTTAGCACCGCTGAGCCTTTGTTACATTTCAACCCTACTACCACAGACTAAGATCATGCTAACCTTTTTAGGGTGGGACCAAAGATCACATTGTTGAATCACACTCGTTACCTAAAACTTTTTACAATTTAAATTTGCAAATAATTATGGGGTTCTTACCTTTTCCTCCTCCCAAGGCACTTTTTCTAAATCAGTGATTGGTTCTCAAATTTCGATGTGCACCAGAGCCATCTGGAGGGCTTTTAAGAGTTTTACAATTTTCTCCATACAGGTTTTGGACATTTTAAGTTTATAGATAGGTGGTTTCTGTTCGGTTTTTTTGCAATCATTAAGAGGAATCTCCTCTTTAAGCACACCTTCTAACTAGTTTAGGTTTATATGTAAAGTTTTTTATTCTTATTAGTAGACATTTTTATTGAACTATGATTACAATACAGAAAAGTGCGCAAATCTTGGGTGTCCAGCTTGATACTCATAAAGTGAACGCACCTGTGTAACCAGCACCCAGATCATAACCAGAACATCACCAGCACCACGGGCTCTGCCCTGTGCTCTTCCAGGCCAGTGGGGCAACAGAAACCAGAGGGAAACTAATGTGTCGATTATGACTCCACCCAGACAGAGCTCAAAAATTGGCGGTGATTAAAGTCTTGACAGTGCTTGCATCTGAGAAGTGAGGTAGCGACTAAACAAGGGCACTGAGTCCTGACACCGTTCGTGATTAATTCTGCCCGTTCTGAACTCCAGCTAAATGGTATCAGAGCGTGCACTCCTCTGTGCCTGGTGAAAGCTACTGACATTTGCGTATTAGCTGTGTGCAACTGCTGCTTTACTAAGTTCTCATAGCTTTCCAACAAATTCCTTTAGGTTTTCCAGACATAGAATCAAATTTGCAAATAGTTTCCCTCTACCTTTTCAGTTACGTTTCTTTCATCTAATATCACAGGCTAAAACCTCCAACACAAAATTAAGTAGTAAAGGAGGAAGTAGGCCTTGTTCCTGTCTTTAGTTGGAAAGCCTCTCATATCAACATTAACATGCTGGCTTCTGGGGAGAAGTACAACGTAAAATGAATTATTCAACAGTTTCTGCTTATTGAGTATACTTAACATAAATGAATGCTCAATTTTGTCAAATATCTTTTCTGCAAAGATGGAGATTATTTTTCTCCTTAACTCTTTAACATATTAATATTATTCTTGCATTCCTATAATAAACTCAAATTAATCGTGACTTAATAGTGCTTTTGAATTATCTGCTAATGTATCAGTGCAATACATGCACTGATATATTCATGTAAGAGCGGTCTATAATTTTCTCTTTGGTACAATCTTTGTTAGGCTTTAAAAAACAACTCCATCATGTTCACTTTACAAAATGAATTTAGAAGTCTTTTTTGGTTTGTATTTTCTTACTCTTTGGGGTTCAAGAGTCTCTTAATAGCCCCTGGAATTGTTTAAACAACACTAGGATTATTTCAAGACAGCCTGGTAGAAATACCCTTGAAACAATCTGGGCCTGATATTGTTTTGGTAAAAAGCCCATTTGTTTTCAAATTTCTGTATCAAGTAGGGTAATCTCAGCAATTGGCATTTTTTCTAAGAAAAATTATTATTTTGTAATTTATCACATAAAATTACATAGTGTTGTAATTTTGAAAAATTTCCTGGTCTACGGTTATTTCTCTTGCTACTGAAACTTTTCCTTTTTTTGTTAGAAAGTCTGGCTGTTTGTCTTATCGCGTCTTCCTCCTTCCTCATTTCTATTAATCCTTTCTTTCTGCTTCCTTTGGGTTTGCTTTTTTCTCCAGTTTTTAAGATTTGATTACTTAATTTTAGTTTTTCCCATTTTTATTGGTCTTGCTCTGAAACTACACATTTCCCGCCGTTAATGGTTTTTCATAGTCTCGTGGTCACGTCCTTCTGGTGTGCTTTCTCTGTCTGAAGGGACGCTGGACTCTCCTGCTCCTGTTCCTCGAGACAGTTTTGAATAGGACTTGGTCATCCATCTCAGGCTTTGTTTTTGGCAGAGTTTTCCTGTACTTTCACGAGGAGGCGGTGCCCTAGGATGCCTTTTCTTTGTTCTCTGGCTGGTAAGTTCCTGTTTCACTTTCAAAGTGATCGTCTATGTCCACGTATCGTGTCTATGTACGCTGACCTTTCTTCCTACATACCTGGCCTCTCTCTTCTCTTTGTCCTGTGGTACCTATCTGGTCCACTTTGGATACTAACTCGAGCCAGGCTTTGTCTCATTAGGTTTAAGAGGCAAACAGGACAGGGCCCAGGCTGCTCCTGCACAACGATCAGACCACACTACACTGATCTAACACTTACGTGCATGTGGGGACCTGTTCGACCCCTTCCAGTTCCAGCTTTTGCTCTCAGACTGGCCTGCTGCACTTTCTAGTGAGAAAACTGTGGGCTCTGTTCTCAAGGCTGACAGAAACCAGCTGCCTGCCTTTCACTTCCTCCCACACAGATGCTGAAACTACGCTGGTCAGTGGGTTGTCCAACACTGTCTTTTGAAGTTCACGGGGACACCCTGTCATCTGGTTTTGTAGGATGGGGTCTGTGGTGATCCTAGTTACTCTAGGGTAGAAGTTACTCTAGAGTTTAAGTTCTGTGGGATCTCTATGTGGAAGAGAGAGGTTTTAAAAACAATTTGAAGATGGTTCTAACAGAAATTATAATTAGGAGTTTACTGTATTCAGGTAGTATGCTAAGTACTTAATATATATTATCTCATCTGACCTTCTGGAGAAGGAAATGGCAACCCACTCCAGTATTCTTGCCTAGAAAATCCCCTGGACAGAGGAGGCTGGTGGGCTACAGTCCACGAGGGTCACAGAGTTGGACATGACTGAAGCGACTTAGCACGCATGCATCTGACCTTCAGAAAATCTTGTCAGATCCACTCCCCTCCCTTTATCACAGGGGAAGTTGGGGTCCAGCATGACACTGGTGAGCTGGCAGATGTGGGACTTAAACCCCACTCATCCGACTCCAGAGCACCTCTTTACGATAATGACACTCAAACACCATCAGACTCAACAAACCATAGTTTCAAACGATGTACCCCTGTTGGGGAAAATTTCTATTTGAGTTTAAATATTTATAAATGATTATTTAAAGATCTAATTAAAATGTACACATATTATAGGTCAAGTCTAAAAGCACCTGTAGATGATAAATAGGTTGAATTGTGTTGTAACGACCTGATCAACCTTGTTTTCAGGCAGATGTCCAAAACAAGGGTTCTCCTACCACAGTTTAAAAAAATACCACACTGGAGGTGGGGAAAGAGCATAGGGAACAGATTGACTGAGACTTCATAATCCCCCTTCTTGTTCTATTACCACTGCTAAAGATCAAGTATACATATGAAATAGTGCTTATAATTTATTTTATTCATACTTTCCTGTAAGTAACTATTTAGAAAAAGTTCGGAATAGCTTCTCCACAATTCACAGTGGCCTGGTGGTTTTTTTGGTCAATGTGCTGTTGTGGAATTCAACATTCACTGGCCAAATAGTTTAAGAATGCCTCTCAAAAGCACACTAATTAGAATCACACTGAAATATATAATCTTATGTTATTAAATTATACAAGGAGTTAGAAAATACTTAGCAGTTTTATGAAATACTTTGACCTTGGAATTCTACATCATACGAATACAGATACTAATTTTTTTATGCTTCCAACCACTAATGGTAATTCAGGGAAAAAAAAATGGGGCTTTTTATATAGTTCTAAAGCCATTACATATATGTCATTTTAACTCCTGATGTCTAAGAAATGTCTTAGTTTGAGATGCAGGTGTCCAAATTTGTCAGGATTTAAACCAGTGCAAACTGGAATAATTTATGGAAGGATGACATCTATTGTTAGGTTTATTTTTTTTCCCCACCATCAGTTCTCTGATTTTATTTCTAGAAAACAAACAAACAAAAACAAAAGAGTTGACTTTGGCAAACTGAGGTTTAAACTAAGCATGCAAATAATAAATGAATCATTTTGTCATGTATATACTAGGTTTCCCCTGGGATCATTATTTAAGGGTACTTTTTTTTAACACTAAAAAATAAAAATTTAGATATTACAATACCTAGACAGTGATACTAGTAATTTAGTTTTTATCCTGATACTTTACTTGTAAACCTAAAAATCCAACATTTATTTTCACCAAGCTTTTAACTTAAAGCTAGTCCCTCTGGTGAAGTGATTTCCTTCTCTATTTCAGAACTACTCTCATAACTTTGCCACTGAGCAAGCAGTGATGGGTGTGATTCATTGATAAACTGATTACTAAAAAATGTAAGTNATAGGTCAAGACTAAAAGCACCTGTAGATGATAAATAGGTTGAATTGTGTTGTAACGACCTGATCAACCTTGTTTTCAGGCAGATGTCCAAAACAAGGGTTCTCCTACCACAGTTTAAAAAAATACCACACTGGAGGTGGGGAAAGAGCATAGGGAACAGATTGACTGAGACTTCATAATCCCCCTTCTTGTTCTATTACCACTGCTAAAGATCAAGTATACATATGAAATAGTGCTTATAATTTATTTTATTCATACTTTCCTGTAAGTAACTATTTAGAAAAAGTTCGGAATAGCTTCTCCACAATTCACAGTGGCCTGGTGGTTTTTTTGGTCAATGTGCTGTTGTGGAATTCAACATTCACTGGCCAAATAGTTTAAGAATGCCTCTCAAAAGCACACTAATTAGAATCACACTGAAATATATAATCTTATGTTATTAAATTATACAAGGAGTTAGAAAATACTTAGCAGTTTTATGAAATACTTTGACCTTGGAATTCTACATCATACGAATACAGATACTAATTTTTTTATGCTTCCAACCACTAATGGTAATTCAGGGAAAAAAAAATGGGGCTTTTTATATAGTTCTAAAGCCATTACATATATGTCATTTTAACTCCTGATGTCTAAGAAATGTCTTAGTTTGAGATGCAGGTGTCCAAATTTGTCAGGATTTAAACCAGTGCAAACTGGAATAATTTATGGAAGGATGACATCTATTGTTAGGTTTATTTTTTTTCCCCACCATCAGTTCTCTGATTTTATTTCTAGAAAACAAACAAACAAAAACAAAAGAGTTGACTTTGGCAAACTGAGGTTTAAACTAAGCATGCAAATAATAAATGAATCATTTTGTCATGTATATACTAGGTTTCCCCTGGGATCATTATTTAAGGGTACTTTTTTTTAACACTAAAAAATAAAAATTTAGATATTACAATACCTAGACAGTGATACTAGTAATTTAGTTTTTATCCTGATACTTTACTTGTAAACCTAAAAATCCAACATTTATTTTCACCAAGCTTTTAACTTAAAGCTAGTCCCTCTGGTGAAGTGATTTCCTTCTCTATTTCAGAACTACTCTCATAACTTTGCCACTGAGCAAGCAGTGATGGGTGTGATTCATTGATAAACTGATTACTAAAAAACGTAAGTTTTTACACCACTCCTTCACAATTCAGGTAGGTCACAGAATGAAGAAAACAGAACAATGAAAAGCAAACCCCAGTCCTTAACCTCTAAGGGATATATTACCTTCCCACTTACCTGAAAATATTACAAAAATTTGAATGATCGTGTATGGAGCTATACCATTAAATTTAATTGAGAGGTGCTATTTTTTTTCACATAAATATTTACTTATTTAACTTCAAAAAATTAGAAAATCATCAGTTTGAAATCAGAAAAGCTAAAATACTGGGAGCAACAACAACAAAAAAACCAAATGGCTAAAAATAACTCAGTTATAAAAATACAGTTTAAAATTTATCTGTAAAAAGAAACAAAACCACTAAATGTTTTTCCCTCTAGGTAAGACAGCTTTCCCTGGAGAAAGGAGAAAAAAAAAAAAAGCGACTAATGATTCGAGATTAAAATCAAACATAACTGTTATTTACCCCAGCAACATCTAAAATAGATGACCCACATAGCACAAAACTTCCCCATTCACAATCACATACAGTTAAGTTACTTTCTCCTCAGTTACATAATAGTCTTTTTATAACAATCTCCCTTTAGGAAATTACTGTATTAGTTAGGCCTATTCATTCTTGCTATAAAGTTAATTTCATTTGTATAGGCCACAAAAGTTTAATTGGCACATTTTACTTAAGAATAAGACAAAATAGTCACTCTTCTTTTAAAAATTATGGGATCATCTGTTTTCAAAGAATAACCCCAGATACTTAATTCATTAAAGCAATGTTCCATCATAAGCAGTCAAGCTTTTTAAATGATCACTAAGTGCTCACCCAAAGATTACCAATGCTATGTGAACTGTAAACTTCTTCTGAAGATTTGTGTCCATTTTATGATACAATTCTGTACTGAAGTTTGTTTTTTGTTTTTTTTTAAAGATAACCTACATACATACAGTTAATTTGCCTCAACGAACTTAAAAATACAGTATAAACATTTAAGAACCACTAGGAAGTCCACTGTGGTTCAAACTTCAGCAAAGATTTTCTTGAAACCTAGTTCAAAGGTTACTGGCTCAAGAGCATATCCCAAGGTGACATCGGCACAAGACTCGACTGTAGGACTACCTCTTAAAAAAGAGCACACTTGGTTATCCATGGCTTTAAACCTTGAGCTACAGTTGGGCTACAAACCCTCCCCACCGCCCCCCAGTCTAAAGTTAGTCACGTGGAGATGTGTACATTCTCTGAGCACTGTTTAGAGTCCTTGGTTTTCCAGCTCTGATGGAGATCTCGAAGGCGCTCAGAAGTCCGTGTGCTTACGTTCAGGGCAGGATGAACCTTACAAATGCCACTTTCCTCCATTAGTGACAGGCCACAAATTCCAAAGTATGCATGCAAAGCATCTGAAAATAAGACATTTTTTTTTTTAAATCACAACAGGCATTATTATTTGTACAAAATATTTAGCTACTTATCAGCTCATCACTACATTAAAAATAAATTTAGAAAAATACTAAATAGTTTTGAAATATTTGCTTTCACAGTCTCAAACCTCAAATTTTTAAAAACCAGATGATGAAAATCAGATGATACTCAAGAAAATATCACTAACAAGGAAAACAGTTCCTAGTTTAAGAAGTGAGTCTACCAACATCTTCTGTGACTAAAGAATAGGAAGAGTACTACTAGCAAAGACTCCTCACTCTAATGGGTTTTCTCTTTTGCTGACAACAGAATATGGAAAGAAAGATGTTTCTATCATAAAAGGAACTTTTCTTCTTAAAAATGAAAATAAACAAACCTCAGAATCTAAGTAGCACTGCATTCCCTGCTAAGTTTTACCTCTGACAACTCCTAAACCACACAATGCCAACTGTGTGTTAAACGAAAGAAGCCTGAGCAAAATAATTCATTCTGGAATGCTGTACTATATTTAATTTTCCTATTTCAAGTAATGTCAGTCACTCTAAAAATATCCAACCTGATAATAAAAACAAACTCAGACATTCTGTTTGGTTGTAATAATGTGACTGTTCACACCAGAACGATTCTGCACTGACCTCACAGGGGCAGTAACTTTCTTCTATTAAATGACCACTGAAATCACATGGCTGTTGCCTGCATGACAGCCTTATATGGAGTCCTAACAGTGCTCAGAGTTCTTCCTTTATGCGAACACTTACAAAAAATAGATTTTGTACTAGTCAAAATTTTTTTCTATTTTTGAGTTGGTCATTATTTATAGCTTCATGGGTTATTAAGGTTCAAAACATCTTACCAAGTCAAAGTGTATCAAAAGAATTAAAGAGAAAGGTTGACTTACATAAATATCATTTAGTTTTCATAAAAGGAATGACAGACAGTTGTACTTATTCAGTGTTATTTGTGAAAAAGTTATTTCACCAGTTAGGCCCATGTTAATCCCCCTTTATGTTCTTTTCAGAGAATGCTCAGGACTTCTTCTAGCTCACTTTCCTCTAATTTTCACACCAAGAAAAAAATTTTGATTTTTCCTATTCTATTTTTCTTGCAGTTATGTTAAATTACAAAAGGCACAAAGCAACATTAAATTTTATTGTCTAGAAATGAGAAAACTTTTCTAGGAAAAAAATGCAACAGAAAGTACACTCATAATAATGTAAAACAGGATCTTACACGTTCCAGGTAATGTAAAATTTTTATTCCTCAAAAGGATTTTTTATAAAAGCTAATGAAATAGAAGTTAAACATTTCAAACCTTAAAAATAAATAATAATCTCATCTGTAAGTGGTGATGTATTCGAGCACTTTAAATATAGAAATATACATTTTCTTCATAGTAAAACTTAATTCCTTTAATAAATTTTCCCTGTTAATGAATGTAAAATCTCTGTGTCAAATCTGTCAACAGACTGATTTATTAGAACCAAGCATAAGCTAATGTTTAAAAATCCTATTAAAATAACTTTTATAACAGCTCTGGAAGCAAATCTTTTCCACTGAATTCAATCTATCATACAATGATCCTATGCTCTATAATGTACAGAATCAGAAGACTCTGCAGCCTATCTATAGACAATATTACAGCCAAGTATTTACACAAATATGGAACTTAGCAACTGACTTCTCTACAAAAAAGCTCCAAGAATTTTCTTTTAAAAAAGCTATTATAAAAAAATCAAAATGTTTCTCAATATGTTTACATAAGAAGTCCTTTTCAAGAGTGTCATTTCCCTATTCTCATCATTTGTTAAAATAGTACCATGTACTGGTTGAAAACAATGGAATTGATACCAAAACAACTGTTTTCTTGAGGGACTTTCAAAACATATTTACAGCTATGGGTCACAGACGCCAGGTGGCACTAGTAGTAAAGGATCCACCTGCCAGTGCCGGAGATGCAAGAGACATGGGTTTGACCCCTGGCCTGGGACGATCCCCTGGAGTAGGAAGTGGCAACCCATTCAAGTATTCTTGCCTGGAAAATCCCATGGACAGAGAAGCCTGGTGTGCTACACAGTCCATGGGGTCGCAAAACGTTGGACGTGACTGAGCAACTAACACTTTCTACACTTAGAAATAAAAAGCATTGTACCTTTTTTTTTTTTTTAAAGAAGCATAATTTGCATGGAAAAACAAGTAAATATTCCTGCTTTCTTCAGGTACAAAAACATGATTCCATGAGCCCTTTATTTGTATTTCAATTCAGGTACATACTCTGACCGTAACAGTTCTATGACAAGAGATGAGGTAAAGAGGGTCTAGGCTAACAATAAAAATCATGATATTATTGCAATGTTGTAAAAGCAATCATTTCTTGAATCTAGTTTCATGTATTTATAGCTAATACTTTGTCATTCTGCTTATCAAGTGTCAGCATTCTGACTTACTTTTAACAAACTGTTGAATTGAGATTTTGGATCATTTTACTGGAGGTGAAACCTAAGAGGGAGGGGGAAGTAGCTTGGAGA
This sequence comes from Neotragus moschatus, assembly GCA_006410615.1. NCBI lineage: Eukaryota > Metazoa > Chordata > Mammalia > Artiodactyla > Bovidae > Neotragus > Neotragus moschatus. The sequence goes on from SJYA01010492.1 coordinate 12,885, forward strand.
ATGACTTCTGCAAAGAGTAAGAATTAGTTCTCTTTTGGATTTAAGAGTAATTTATTCTACACAAAGCTCAAGTGACAGCTAATGCTCCTAAAGATTTTGGATGAACCAAATTATTCTATTTTGAATTGGGACCATTCAGACCACTGTCTTATTGTCTGCAATAAAATAATGCATTGCTAAGTGAAATATTTGGGAAAAAAGGCAAACTATACCAGTATCTTGATAATCAAACCCTTCCTTTACACCCTGAAGAAATCTACTGTAAACTTAAACAATTTACCTTCTTAAAAACCTTATTTATAAGTTTATAACTGTGGCTATATTTTCTATCATATATCCTTTCTGACAAACGCTTAAAGATCTATTTAATAAATAAAACAAAGGTTGCTCTGGATTTACACAAAAAATGAACTACCTGGATGACTATCTGGCCACTTGGCAAATCCCCCAACGAGGCGATCTTGAGTTGATAAGATGTAATTTCTATTTTTCTCAAAGTTAGTATACTGGAAAATTTTCAGAAGCTGAAACGATAGTAACAAATATAAATTTATTGACATAAAACCTTCATATCAACCTGTGGCTCAATTTTCAGATATATATAATTTAAAAATGCTTTTCTCTAGTTAAGGCTCTCAAAGCAAGCCTAAGGGACTTGAACATTTAAAATTACCAACCACATTAACTTTTTAAAAATCATCTACTCTCATTTTCATGACCCATTCACTATTTCTTTCTTT
>SJYA01010493.1:0-13617 GCA_006410615.1 Neotragus moschatus
ATTGACAAGTTGATCAGGAAAGAGACTAAAGTCAGGGAGCCTAGCTGCAGAGGTCTTACAGGCATTCAGATGACAAATGAGAGACCAGAGTAGAGGTGAGGAACTTTAAAAAGAGTGAACAGAAGGGAGAGACATTTCAGCAATAGAAACGATCCACCTCACCCATGGGATGATGGGCTTAAGAACAGTCCCGGTGACTTCTCAGGTTCCTCTAGTTAGTCCATGGATATAGGAAGGGATGATGCAGCGTATTTGGGAAGGGAAGGGAATGTAGTGAGTTTGGGTCCGTGCATGCTGAGTTTAAGATGCTGGCGAGCTGTCCACACGGTGAGGACTGTAGCTTGAGATGTATGGATTAGATTTGACATATGTTAAGGCACGATGCAGTGACTAGAATGGTGGAAAAGGCCTGAGCATCACCTTGGAGGAAAAAAAAAAAAGCCAGATAATATGCTGCATCAGTCAGGATAAGCTAAAGTGACAGATGGCCCCCACACCTCTGGGGGTTAGAGCGCCAGAGGCTTATTTCTCACCCACATCTGCACTGTGGGTTACTCCATGGCTCTGCCCCATGTTTCCTAAGCAGGACCCATGGAGCTGAAAGAGTGTGAGCATGACTGGTGGGAGTGTGGAGAGAAAGTAGATCATGGCGATTCACGTGCTGCCTGTTCACACTCCTTCTTGGAAAGGACACATGATGCTCACATTTCACTGGGCAAAGCAAGTCACATGGTCAAGCCAGCCACCACCACAGCAGGGAAATACAACTTCTCTCAAGGAGTGGCAGTGGTTACTTTTGAACAGTAATATAGTCAATCACTTGCCATCCCAGAAGCAAGGGAAAAGTAACAAATAACATATAAAGGAATCCCCACAGGGCTATCAGCTGATTTTTCAGCCTAAATACTACAGGCCAGAAGGGAATGGCAGGACATATTTAAAGTAATGAAAAGGGAACACCTACAGCCAAGATTATTCTACCCAGTAAGGATCTCATTCACATTGGATATAGAAATAAAAAACCTTATAGACAAGCAAAAGCTAAGAGAATTCAGCACCATCAAACCAGCTTTACAACAAATGCTAAAACACCTACAAAAATAAACCAAAAACAATTAAGAAAATTATAAAAGAAACATACATATCAACAATTACCTTAAATATAAATGGATCAAATGCTCCAACCAAAAGACACAGATCTAGCTGAATGGATACAAAAGCAAGACCTGTATATATGCTATCTACGAAAAACCCACTTCAGACGTAGGGACACACACAGACTGAAAGTGAGGGGATGGAAAAACATATTCCATGCAAATAGAAATCAGAAGACAGCTGGAGTAGCAATACTCATATCAGACAAAATAGACTTTAAAATAAGACTGTCACAAGAGACAAGGAAGGACCCTATATAATGATCAAGGGGTTAACCCAAGAAAAAGACATAAAAATTGTAGATATTCACTTTCACTTTTCAGTTTCATGCATTGGAGAAGGAAATGGCAACCCACTCCAGTGTTCTTGCCTGGAGAATCCCAGGGACAGGAGAGCCTGGTGGGCTGCTGTCTATGGGATCGCACAGAGTTGGGGACACGACTGAAGCGACTTAGCAGTAGCAGCATGCACCCAAAGTACAGAAGCACTTCAATACAAAAGGCAAATGCTAACAGCCTTAAAGGGGAGCGTCAACAGCACACAGTAATAGTCAGGGACTTTACCATTCCACCTACACGAATGGACAGGTCATTCAGATAGAAAGTTCACAAGGAAACACAAGCCTTAAATGACACGTTAGACCAGATAGACTTAACTGTTATTTATAGGACATTCCATTCGGAAGCAGCAGGACACCGTTCCTCTCAACTGTACGTGGGACACTCTCCAGGTCAGACCACATCTTGGTTCACAAATCAAGCCTTGGTAAATTAAGAAAATTAAACCGTATCAAGCATCTTTTCTGACCATGATGCTATGAGATTAGAAATCAATTACAAGAAAAAACGGTAATAACCACAAACCTATGGAGGCTAAATAATACTAAATAAACAAGAGATCACTGAGGAATTCAAAGAGGAAATGACATGCTATCTCAGAAAATGTCTTTTTACCCTTACTTTTTTATATTTCATAACTGGAGCTGTGTAGCTTGGGAGTGGGGTGCAGGACTGCTTTTCAAATAATTAATAGTAGTTAACCAAGTTATGTGGTAGGGAAGGAATTCAGTTCAGTTCAGTCGCTCAGTCGTGTCCCACTCTCTGCAGTCTCAGGGACGGCAGCACCCCAGGCCTCCTTATACATCACCAACTCACGGAGTTTACCCAAACTCTTGATTGAGTTGGTGATGCCATCCAGCCATCTCATCCCCTGTCATCCCCTTCTCCCGCCTTCAATCTTTCCCAGCATCAGGGTCTTTTCCAATGAGTCAGTTCTTCACATCACAAAGTATTGGAGTTTCAGCTTCAACACCAGTCCTTCCAATGAATATTCAGGACTGATTTCCTTTGGGATGGACTGGTTGGATCTCCTTGTGGCCCAAGGGACTCTCAAGAGTCTTCTCCAACACCACAGTTCAAAAGCATCAATTCTTCCCTACTCAGATTTCTTTATAGTCCAACTCTGATATCCATACATGACCACTGGAAAACCCATACACAGCCTTGACTAGATGGATCTTTGTTGGCAAAGAGAGGATTAAGGCACTGATTCCAAATGGGAGCAAAAGCACACACAAACTTACAGAGATGAAACAGAGCATCGGTTCACTCAGTGAGCACTTACTTACCATCTAGTGATAAAGAATCCACCTGCCAATGCAGGAGACTTGAGTTCAGTTCCTCGGTCAAGAAGATCCCTTGGAGATGGAAGTGGCAACCCACTCCAGTATTCTTGCCTGGGAAATCCCATGGACAGAGGAGCCTGGCGGGCTACAGTCCGTGGGGTCCCAAAATAGTCGGATAGGACTTAGCAACTAAACAACAACAGCAAATACCTTGTACTAGGAAAAGATCTTCCTACGAACCCCGGAAATGGTCTAACACACCCAATAAAACTGAGGTATAGCCATAAGGAAAACAAACTTTTCTAGGGAGTAGTTTCTAATTGCTTTATGTTCACTTACTATCCCTCCACAGTAACTCAGTACAGTGATCCTATTACTGTCAGTTCATAGATGAGGAGTGTGAGGTTCAGGGGTTATATAACTTTCCCCACAGGGTTACACAGCTTGTATGGTTAGAGGCTGGATTCTAACCCACTCCCAATTCTATCTCCCATTGAACTGTCTTCAGCATTCGGAAGTCTTCCCTAAGTAAGAAGGAATTTGGGCACAGAGAGTACGGAACAAAGGCTAAAAATGAACTGGGGAGCTAGTTAACAGGCTACACCAGTTCACGTTAGATGGCGTCAGAGAGAATAAACACAGGCCCCAAATGGTGTCACCTGTGCTAAAACCCATGATACTTTATTAAATAAAATCACATTTAGGTTTAATACATAACCTACTTACAATTTAGACTTTTGCCAGAAATGTATCTTTAATCAACCAGTCTGGAATTTTCCGGTCAGCAGCAGTAAGGTAATCTGTCTTGTGGACTCTCTCCATCCCCCAGAGGCAATCTGCTTGAATCCCTTGCCTTTCCCTCTCCCCCAAAAGAAGACATGCTGGCCTAGGAGTAATCCTTTCTCTTCTTTTTCTAATAGCTCTCTTACCCCACTCTTCTTGCTATACAAACCTTCCACTCTGTCCAGCCCCTCAGAGTGCCCTCCTACTGGCCAGAGAGCAAGCTGCCCGATTCATGAATCACTGAATAAAGCAAGCCTATTAGATCTTCAAATGCACTCTGTTGAAATTTGTTTTTGAACAATGCTGAAGTTTATTCCTGGTGGACTCCTGGAGGGAGAGAGGTTTTAACTAAAGACTGTTTTAAAAAAAGAAATCAATTGAGTTAACTGTCTAAAAGCAAAGCAGTCACAATGTGAAAGTTCTAGGTTGTTTTCTTTGGGGTAAAATGAGGACTGCAAGATTTCACACCTGGGAGAGGCTGAAGTGAAGTAAAAGTAAAGTGAATGTCACTCAGTCATGTCCTGTTCTTTGTGAGGACTGTAGCCAGGGAGGCAGCATTTCAGATGGCTCAGAGACACTGCTCCAAAGCGGTGAGGGAAAAGTCAGCATTATGTATGACTTTAGAGAAGGGAGGCGGGCGGGGAGGGAGGTGCGCGCAGCCAAGCACATGCTTGGCAGTGGCTTACTGCTAGTCAGAAGAGCAGACGTCACCGTTCATGATCTTACTGCTTCCCCAGATACGAGGAGATGCAAGAAGTGGGTTCATAAAATCTCCTGGAAATATCTAACTATCTGAAGACCTGTTCTGCCGGTTTTTCCCACAGCACCAAGTGCCTCATTCCTGATCACCACCCTGAACTCCCTTCGGGGTGTGGTAAAGGTCAGCAGCTGCAGCAGCTCAGGGTTTAATCCTTGTAGAAGTAGCTGGCAAGTACCAGTTTGTATTTAATTGTTGGCAAAATGGTAAAGATCTTATTGGTTTTATTGAACAATTCATAAATTGGGAAGCACTCCCATTCAGCAACTAAAAAGGAGCTCTGAGGAGCTGCACAAACTAGAAGACTTACATGTAGGAGGGCTCTGGACAAGGAATTTATCCCTGCTAAAAGTGGATTGCTTGTGACAAGGTCGTCTTCCTATAGGCAACAGTAGGGATCTATCCGTTAGATGACTTCATTAGTGACCAGGTAATTCCAAGGTTGACTGGTTTAAGATTTCATACCTGGGAGAGGCTGAAGTGAAGTTCAAGCTGCTCAGTCATGTTCGACTCTTTGTGACCCTATAGATAGTCCCTGGGACTCTCCAGGCCAGAATACCAGAGTGGGTACCCTTTTCCTTCTCCAGGGATCTTCCCAACCCAGGGATTGAACCCAGGTCTCCTGCACTGCAGGTGGATTCTTTACCAGCTGAGCCACAAGGGAAGCCCAAGAATCCTGGAGTGGGTAGCCCGTCTCTTCTCCAGAAGATCAGGCCGATCCAGGAATCGAACCAGGGTCTCCTGCATTGCAGGAGGATTCTTTACCAACTGAGCTATCAGGGAAGCCCGGGAGAGGCTGAAACTGTCATTAAATTAAGCATTAAGTCTTGGTTTGATGATGTTTGGTGACAAGTGACTTCATTTTGGGGTCTGTTGTCTTGTTTTTAACATGAAGGACTGTCAAATATGGAAAACCGACATTGAGCAAAGCAACTAGTCTGAGACTGTGAGGTGAGTAAAGAGAGTGGGGGGCAGTAGAGAACTGATTTGCTGGAGCGATCATATCAGCTTTGGAGCTCAGACGAATAACCACCTCCTCTCCCTGTCTCTCCTATCTCCCAAGCAGGTTCAGACTATCTCCTGAAGCATTTTGCGTCTCTCTGCAAGCAGCATATTCTAGCTTCTATTACACATTCATCAGCCTTATCTTCCAGCTGAGATTGTAAACTTCCTAACAGCTGCAACAGCGTCCTATTCATCTTGTTTCCCAATGCTTGGTATTTAGTAGCATCTCAGTGTGTCTGCCCAATTGAGGATTGTTCCTCAAATAAGTCCCCCTGTGGGAAAGGAGAGTTGCCCTTGATTGGCGAAACTTTAATGGCTGTATTTTGAAGAGGGGTAAGGGAGACTTCTCCTGGGATGGGTGTAATTGGAGAGAAGGACAGATTATTTCTAGAACATTAGGGGTTGCAGTTATTTGAAGGATCAAAGACAGTCTTCTCTGTCAATTCAGGATGCTTCTTTGCATTTAAAAGCAATGCCATTTACTTACAAATTGCAGTGTTTTTGATGCAAATGAGTCACTTCTGGACAGTTTCCTGTCCCCAAGATGAGCTAAGAAACATGGGGAAATTGACCAAGGATGCAGAATGCTGAGCCCGACCTGAGGCCTATTAAAATAAAACTTCTATTTAATTATTCCTCTTTCTGAAGAAAGACACAATTAGAACCCAGTGAAGTGGCAGGAGGGGACCACTTCAGGGCTTTGTCAGAGCTGGCCCAAGATTTTGCTTTTATCACGTGGACTCTGGGTCTGGAGGTGGCCGGCAGGGCACACTTGACCAGACAGTGTAGGAAAATCACTGAGAGCAGAGGCCTGTCCCAGGCCAGATCCGACCCGGACTCGCAGAAGAATTGCGGCGAATTACTGAACCCCTTTGCCCTTCTGTTTCTCTGTTAACAGGGAGACCCACCCCTGCCCTGTTTATATTCATGGTGAGAGAATATTAATCGAGTGGCTGCTATTCAACAATGTACAATTTATAAAGTGGTTCTGCATCCGTTATCTCATTTGATCCCCTCAAGACCCCATGAGGCGGGAATTATCATTATTTGCATTTCCAATAGGAAAACTAGGACTGGTAGGCTAAACTGTGCAAGTCACAAGGTCAGGCATGGGACACGCTGCTCCTGACCCCATTTGACACTTCCCCCTCCCTCTTAGATAAAACAATGATGAAAAGTGTAGAGGAGAAAAATCTATTTTTTCTTTACCCATCTTAGGTTCTCCAGCAGGAATCCCATAAATGAGATTGGCCAAAGCCAGATTAACAAGAGAGAAACAAGCAGAAGTTCATTAACATGGGCAGTGAGTAACTCGGAGTGGTTTGAATTTGGGCTTATATATCATCTCAGGCCAAACAAAAGAAAAAGGGTTTCAGGCTCTTGGTGAGAAGAGGGAGATGAGAAGACAAGTCATGGAAAGGTGGTCAGGAAAATTACAATAAACTTGTTTTTTAGTAAAATAATATTTAGTAAATTTTGTGATGCAGATTTACATTGGTGCTAAGAATTGTTAAGAGTCTTCTTCTTCCTGGAATGGGCAAGAAAGCACGCAGGTGTGTTCTCACTCACTCAGTTGTGTCCGACTCTTTGTGACTCTATGAACTGGAGCCCACCAGGCTCCTCTGTCCATGGGATTCTCCAGGCAAGAATACAGGAGTGGGTTGCCATTTCCTCCTCCAGGGGATCTTCCCAACCTAGGGATTGAACCCATGTCTCTTGTGTCTCCTGCGTTGGCAGGCATATTCTTTACCACTGAGTCACTTGGGAAGACCATGGGAAAGGGAGACATCTCCACAAATGAAAATTTCCTTTGTGAAAAGAAAACTTGTGCCCTCCTTTTAGAGTTCTTCCTGCTGGTTTTCAATTGCTCTTTAACTCAAAATAACTCCTATGCCAAAAAGGTATATTTGGGGGCAGCATCTTCTGGTACCTTTTAGAAGATAAGCCACACCTAATAATAATACTTCTTAAGAACTAAAGAGCCTCTTGATGAAAGTGAAAGAAGAGAGAGAAAAAGTTCGCTTAAAGCTCAACATTCAGAAAACTAAGACCATGGCATCTGGTCCCATCAATTCATGGCAAACAGATGGGGAAACAGTGAAAACAGTGGCTGGCTTTACTTTGGGGGGCTCCAAAATCACTGAAAATGGTGATTGCAGCCATGAAATTAAAAGATGCTTACTCCTTGGAAGGAAAGTTATGACCAACCTAGACAGCATATTAAAAAGCAGAGACATTACTTTGTCAACAAAAGTCTGTCTAGTTAAGGCTATGGTTTTTTCAGTAGTCATGTATGGATGTGAGAGTTGGACTATACAGAAAGCTGAGCGCCGAAGAATTGATGCTTTTGAACTGTGATGTTGGAGAAGACTCTTGAGAGTCCCTTGGACTGCAAGGAGATCCAACCGGTCCGTCCTAAAGGAAATCAGTCCTGGGTGTTCATTGGAAGGACTGGTGTTGAAGCTGAAGCTCCAGTACTTTGGCCATCTGATGCAAAGAGCTGACTCATTTGAAAAGACCTTGATGCTGGGAAAGATTGAGGGCAGGAGGAGAAGGGAAGGACAGAGGATGAGATGGTTGTCCACCGACTCCATGGACATGAGTTTGGGTAAACTCCCTAAGTTGGCGATGGCCAGGGAGGCCTGGCATGCTTCGGTTCATGGGGTCGCAAAGAGTCGGACACGACTGAGCTACTGAACTGAACTGAACTAAGAGTCATACATATACTAATTTATTTAATCTTCCCAACAACCCAATAAGGCAGGTACTATTATTATTTTCGCTTACAGATGAGGAAAATGAGACACAGACAGGCCATGATCACACAGCTAAGAGTTAACAGAACTGAGATTAGAATTTAGAAAGACTGGTCCTAGAACACATGTTCTTATGCCCTGAGCAATGATTTTTCCCACTTCCTGTGGCAGAGCAGAAGGACTCTGAGTAATTACAAGTATAATATTCCTTGAAAAATGAAAGCACATATGCACTCCTACTTCCCCTCTCTTCGCCCTGAGGTCTTCCCTCCTAACCATCACGTTGCCAGGAACTCTACCATTAGCAATCATTTCTCTAGACAGCGGTATTAGTTCTCCTTGCTTAAAAGCTCCTGCCTCCTTCCCCATCCCCCTACAGACACATGCATGCACACAGAATAGTCTAAAACTCCAGCAGCCTGTTGTCCATGACTTTGATCATTTGCCTCTGTCCCTCCCCTCACACCCTGCCTTCCCAACTCACCAAACCGTTGGAACTTACTTAAAGGGGCCACGATCTCTTGTCTTTCAGGGCAACTTCCAGGCTTCCCACTTGGCTAGTGGTAAAGAACCTGCTTGCCAACGCAGGAGACATAAGAGAGGCCAGTTTGATCCCTGAATCTGGAAGATCCCCTGGAGGAGGGCATGGCAACCCACTCCCTTATCCTTGCCTGGAGAATCCCATGAACAGGGGAGCCTGAAAGATCATGGTCCATAGGGGCGCAAAAAGTCGGACCCCACTGCAGTGACTCAGCACACACACACACACACACACACACACACACGCACGCGCGTGCGCGCGCTTCTTTCAGTTTGGTCCTCTCTTTCTTGTTGCCTTTTGGATGCCTCTTTTTTAAAATTCACTGCCGCTCTCCCAGTTCACTTTCGGTGCATGTCCTCGGGGCTCCCATAACAACTTGAGCATTTTTTTTTTCCAACAGGGGAATAATTGTTTGAGCAAATTAACTATGAAAAGGTTATTTTTCTTGATCTTTGTATTACCTGTCAGTTCCTGTTACTTCGTAATGAAAGGATTCAAAACGAGTCTCCCTAAAATGTGCCACTTTGGCATGTGGGTTAATTTGAGGTGAAATCAATCAAAGTCCAAAAAATATAAGAAGAGATTTTTACCTCTCCCTTTACTCCCCAGAAGTCGCTAGATCGAGCATCTGGCCCAAAAAGAAAGATATCATCAAAACTAGCTTCAAAGAATATGGACAAGTTCTGATAAATTGGAGTTGGGGGCAGGAGGCAGGGTCTAGAGACCAAATTCCTCTGTGCCTCACTGTCTCTGTGTGGCAGAGCAAACGTTTGTTTACCAAACACTTGCTTTTCCCATCTTCCTGTAAGTTTTCTTCCTCGCCTTTGTAGCCCCAGTCCCCTACCTCCTTCTTAGTTCAGAAGGGCATATTAACACAGTTACCTAACTGCCTGCGGGCCTCGTATTCCTATGGGGTTCTTGTACAGACATAATGAAATTTGTTTCTCTCCTGTTACTCTGTCTTATCTCAGTTTAATTATTAGAACGGGCAAATGAACCTAGAACAGCAGAGGAAATTTTTTTCTTTCTCAACAGTGGGACTGACTTTTCTCGTTGGACACTGCTCACTCTGAGGCTACTGCAGCTGAGAAAACTTGGGACTGCTGACAAGAAGCCAGCAAAAGGGGGAAATTCTCACCATGTCAGTCTCCTAGCCTGCAAGGTCCAATGGAAGTGAGCGTGGAGAGAGCCTTCTTTTTCTACATTTAAATCAGCAGGAAAAAATATCTGTGAAACTAATTTCTTAGGTAGAGCAGCTCTGGTAAGATCTGTTGTGGACTTTCTTGCTCATGTATTGGTCCTTTCCTTCCCAGAGACGACCACTGTTTCCCTCTGTCTCATCTGCCATTTCTCATAAGATGGAAAACCATAGAGTGAAACAGGTGTAGACCCTCTGAGCCTGAAGTTTGAGTCAGCCTCTCAGACTGGTGAGTTCATGACTCTCACCAGACTAGGGCCTATTTTGACCAGTTATCACCAGGTCTTTTGATTACTTAACTAAATGAAGTCTTCTCGGTATTAAAGGAGCGTGGTTTTCATCAGAATTGTACAAATTTCTGTGTTTGCCTTTGAAATCTTCTTGTCATTTTGCTTAAATGCATAATTAAGTATTGTTTCATAATGATCTGTGAATCTATTTAGTTGTATTCAAAACTTTTGATATTTTTTAACAAACTTCCCCATATCAAATTTTAAATGAAGATTTTTTTTCTGACCCACAAGTAACTGTAGGATTTTCCAGAGGGCCTCTGAAACATCTTAAAAGTTTTATTCTCTCTCCTTATAAAAAGAAAGATGTTAAAATAATTAGGTTTGTTTAATAAGTTCATGAAGCATTACCAAATAAGTGATGCTAAACCTTAGATTATATTTATATATATATATGTTATTAATGTGAGTGCTCCAAAAATTGTATGAAATATTTAAAATTCTGATATGTCCTGGTATGCTGTTAATTAGTCATAATTACAGTTATTATCCTAAAATGTTTATGTCATAGAAATAAGTAAGTTTCCTCATCAGTTGCACTATAATAAATGCTTGTCAGATCTTTAAAAGTGGACATTTTAAAGTATTTCATCATTCACTCTGTGACTGTTTTACTCTGATGCTTTTGCCAAAGTGTTTTTGCAAAACTTCAAAGAGATTCATGGAGAAGACTTTTACAAGTATTCTAGAATACAACTTCCTGATAATTTTAATATCGTTTAACTAAATTGAGTAAAAATTTTCAGGACTAATGGGAGAACTGGATTTGAGTATAACAAACATTAAGTTCATTGGACTGAATGAATTGATAGAGGGTGATAATAATTTTTTATGACTTTTTCTTTGAAACATTGCTGGTTCCTTTCTGTTTTATTTTTCTCAGAGTGGAGCAGACGTTTCTCTCTTTTCTCTCTGCTCCTGTGTTGTTGTTGTTTAGTCCCTCAGTCCTGTCCGATTCTTTGTGACCCTGTGGACTGCAGCCTGCCAGCCTCCTCTGTCTATGGGATTCCCCAGGCAAGAATACTGGAATAGGTTGCAATCCTCCTCCAGGGGATACTACCTATGACTTAGAGCAATTTGGTAAAGTATATCTTTGTGAACAAAAATGAAACACATTTTTCCCTGCCTGATGCCTCCAGAATTCAGAAATTGTCAGGGAGTATTCTTATTTTCATAGCAATTATTTGCACAAGTTCACTAAGAACCTGTTCTCCTTGTAACAGGACACAGTTAGAAACCTTGGTTATACTACCAAGGCTTTGAATGAAATGTTACATTTGAGAGGAATGTATATAGACTAGTATATGACCAGACAGGTTTAAGGAACTAAGGTTGACTTTCTGGAACCAATAAAGCCCATTGCACAAATAAGCCTGGACAACTTGATATCAGCTGTAGAGAAGTCACTGGAACAGTTCATATGGACAATTTTTGTGCCTGTGGCTATGTGGCTACTCAGAAAGGTCACCAGAGACATTCAAATTGCAAACCAATAAACATATCAAACTGACACTGCCTGCCCTCATACCATCTGAAGATGCCTTGAGCTGGACATCTAGAAATCTCCAATNTATGGACAATTTTTGTGCCTGTGGCTATGTGGCTACTCAGAAAGGTCACCAGAGACATTCAAATTGCAAACCAATAAACATATCAAACTGACACTGCCTGCCCTCATACCATCTGAAGATGCCTTGAGCTGGACATCTAGAAATCTCCAATGACTGAGTCAGCTCCAATCATTAACCCCCGTTTTACTTTGTCTCCACGGACATGCTTCTTAATAAGTACCTGACTGCTTACAACACAGGCCTCACTTTTGGAATCCACCTGACTCACGCCTCTTAAAATGAGACACAATTGTTTAACCAAACTAATCTATTTTCAGACTAAGGGAGTGGTTCAGTAAGATAGAGCAATCTACTAACTCAATTTCTGGGCTATAAAATTTCTTGACTAAGTTTTAAAGGCAGGACTGGAGGGTTAGAGAAAGATCACCCCCAAATGTGTCCTTTTGGCATGTGGATTAATTTGAGCTGAAGACCATCAAGGCCCAAAAGACTCAGGAAGAACTTTTTACTTTTCTCCTTAAGAGCTCTCACCAAAGATAGCTGAAAGAATATGGACTAGGTGTGGTAAATTGGGGCAGGTGGAAGGTAGGCAGGGCCTAGAGACTAAATTCCTGTGCCCACTGTCTCTGTGTGGCAGGACAAACATTTGTGTGCCCACTACTTGCTTTTCCCAGCTTCCTGTAACCTGTCTTCCTTCTCTTTGAAGCCCTAGACACCTCCTCCCTTCTCCTTAGCTCAGGATGGCATGTAGGTCTTAACGGCCTGGCTTTCTATGGGTCTCCTATATTCCTATGGGGCTCTTGTATATGCAAAATTAAATTTGTTTTTCTCCTGTTAATCTGTCTTGTCTCACTTTAATTATTAGACCAGGCAAATGAGCCTAGACGAGTAGAGGGGTTTTTTTCTTCCCCAACAGTAGATATCTGATGAAGTTGCTCTAGGCCAATGCTGTTCAACACTCTATTATAAGCTAGTTTATCAGTATCTTTCTTCCATAATAGAAATTTTTTCCTGATTATTAAAGGAAAGCATTCTCATTGTAAACCTTTCCCATTATTACAAGAAAATGTAAAGAAGAAAATAAACATCACTGATAATATAGCCATGAGAAATATCCTTCAGCTAGTTTTCTACAATAGCAGCTAGCTGAAAAAGGATGACACCTGTGACAAGTTCATTCAACATGAACGGGGCCAAGAGAGAAGGAGAGACCTAAATCATAGAGCAAATGCCCTGGCAAGGCACTCCTGAGTTAAACACTTCACTGGATATGTTCCAGACCAGCAGGGAAAAGCATGAGGTCACTGGTTACTGAAAAAAGAGCACATGAGAAATAGGACAGCAAAATCTATAGCAAGAGAATAAAGGACGAGGCTTTTCTGCTGCCTTCAGAGAGCAGAACCAGGGCACATGTAGAAAATTTGCAGGAAATTCATCTTTGACTGAATTTAAATAACTTCCTAATGATCAGAAAGATCTACAAAAATACTACGTTGCCTTCTGAGCTAGTAAGCAGCCTGTCCCTATCCCTGGAGATATCCAGATAGCTGCTAAGGCTAAAAAAAGATACTTATGGCACTCAACAAAATATGGTAAGGCAGACTTTATTCAAAAGGATGGATGGTTACTACAAAGCGGTTTTATAACAGGGAAGAGAGATGAGATTCAACTCCAAGTACAAGGAAAAGTGTAAATTTACAGCCAAGGAGCAGCGAGGGAGTCAGAGGATTAAAACTTCCTAAGAGGAAACATCAACAGTCAAATGGGAAAGACTAGAGATCTCTTGAAGAAAATCAGAGACATCAAGGGACCATTTCATGCAGAGATGGGCTCCATAAGGGACAGAAATGTATGGACCTGACAGAAATATATGGACCTAACAGAAGCAGAAGATATTAAGAAGAGGTGACAAGAATACACAGAAGAACTGTACAAAA
>SJYA01010494.1:0-13631 GCA_006410615.1 Neotragus moschatus
TATCTATTCACCCCATATTCCTAATTTATCCCTCTCCCATTTCCTATTTGGTGACTATAAGTTTGTTTTCTATGCCTGTGAGTCTATTTTTGTTTTGTACATAAGTTCATTAGTACCATTTTTTTTAGATTCTCTATACAAGTGATATCATATGATATTTGTCTTTCTCTGACTTCTTTCACTTAATATGATAATCTCTAGCCCATCCATGTTGCTGCAAATGGCATTATTACATTCTTTTTTATGGCTGAGTAAAGAGGTTTGTTTTTCAACATAAAAATGGAAGTCTACTATTCAGTCAAAAAGAACTTGATTTTTTTAAGGTTTAATATGGACAACTTGGAGAGTTTCTTTTGCTTCTGTAAGATAACTCAATTGCTTTTCCTGGCTAACTTCTTCTCAATATTTAAGATTTTACCCATGCAACTTTTCCCAGAAACCTTTCCTAAAACTCATAGCATCCCTCACCCCCATCTCTCTCTCTCTTCCTCTCTTTTTCTCAAACACATAGTCACAATACACAGGCTAGATTTGGTACCTTTCATGTCTGAGGATCTATGCATACATTTACTATGGAACTTAATGTCATATTTTAATTATCTTTTTACATTTATATCTCCATGGCACCCCACTCCAGTACTCTTGCCTGGAGGATCCCAGCCTGGTAGGCTGCAGTCCATGGGATCTCTAAGAGTCAGACACGACTGAGTGACTTCACTTTCACTTTTCACTTTCATGCATTGGAGAAGGAAATAGCAACCCACTCCAGTGTTCTTGCCTGGAAAACCCCAGGGATGGTGGAACCTGGGGGGCTGCCGTCTTTGGGGTCACGCAGAGTCGGACATGACTGAAGCGACTTAGCAGCAGCAGCAGCATACATGCTTAAAGGCAAAGATTGTGTATTTTTCTTCTTTGATCCCCAGAACCATGCACAAAGTGGTTGAAAACTCCTAAATGAATGAATGAATGAGCAAACCAATGATGATGCCAGAAAATGTGAATATGTATCAGATCCTAAAAGGCTATTTATGATAAACTGAGCTGAAAGCAACTCAAACTCACACTACCAGTTTGAAATCCAATGACATTTGTAACCACCTCCACCATCAGCCCAGACTGTGCTACTAAGTTAAGCATTTACATACATTTTCTCTGTGTCCATGTGTCTGTAGGCAAAGGAATAGTGTTCTCTATCAAAGAGATAAATTGATTTTTTAAATATTGACTGATTTTCTACAAATTCATAGATGATGTAATAATATTTCTTACCAGTGCCAACAGACACTACTCACAGCCAATTATTTATCAGAATTTCCAGGTAGTAAAAGCAAATTAGGTCAGCACGTCATATAACATATTTTGTATTTTAGATTATTACTATAAACTTTATTTTGCCTTCACATGAACATATATGTGGGGAATAGCAGCATTATTTCATCTTTCAGCGGTTATCTTAAAACAGTTATAAACAATGTTCCATCATGTATAGAATAGACATTCAATAACTGGTAGCTGTTGTTGCTTAGTTGCTAAGTCATGTCTAACTCTTTGCAACTCCATGAACTGGTGCGATCACTCACCTAGAGCCAGACATCCTGGAATGCAAAGTCAAGTGGGAAGAATCACTTCAAATAAAGCTAATGGAGGTCATGGAATTCCAGCTGAGCTATTTCAAATCCTAAAAGATGATGCTGTGAAAGTGCTGCACTCATTATGCCAGCAAATTTGGAAAATACAGCAGGGGCCACAGGACTGGAAAAGGTCAGTTTTCATTCCAATCCCAAAGAAAGGCAATGCCAAAAAATGTTCAAACTACAGTACAATTGTACTCTTCTCACATGCTAGCAAAGTAATGCTCAAAATTCTCCAAGTCAGGCTTCAATAGTACATGAACCATGAACTTCCAGATGTTCAAGCTGTATTCAGAAAAGGCAGAGGAACCAGAGATCAAATTGCCAACACCCCTTGGATCATTGAAAAAGCAAGAGAGTTCCAGAAAAACATCTACTTCTGCTTTATTGATATGCCAAAGCCTTTGACTATGTGGATCAGAACAAACTGTGGAAAATTCTTCAAGAGATGAGAATACCAGACTACCTGACCTGTCTCCTGAGAAATCTGTAGGAAGGTCAAGAAGCAACAGTTAGAACCAGACATGGAACAACAGACTGGTTCCAAATCGGGAAAGAAGTACATCAAGGTTGTATATTGTCACCATGCTTATTAAACCTGTATGCAGAGTAAATCATGAGAAATGTCAGGCTGGATGAAGCACAGCTGGAATCAAAATTGCTGGAAAAATATCAATAACCTCAGATGATGACACCACTCTTATGGCAGAAAGCGAAGAAGAACAAAAGAGCCTCTTGATGAAAGTGAAAGAGGAGAGTGAAAAAGTTGGCTTAAAACTCAGCATTCATAAAACTAAGATCTTGGCATCTGGTTCCATCACTTCATGGCACATAGATGAGGAAACCATGGAAACAGTGAGAGACTACTTTCTTGGGCTTGCTCCAAAATCACTGCAGATGGTGACTGTAGCCATGAAATTAAACGATGCTTGCTCTTTGGAAGAAAAGCTATGACCAACCTAGACAGCATATTAAAATACAGAGACATTACTTTGCCCACAAAGATACATCCAATCAAAGCTATGATTTTTCCAGTAGTCAAGTATGGATGTGAGAGTCGGACATAAAGAAAGCTGAACACCGAAGACTTGATGCTTTTGAACTGTGATTTTGGAGAAGATTCTTGAGAGGCCCTTAGACTGCAAGGAGATCCAACCAGTCAATCCTAAAGGAAATCAGTCCCAAATATTCATTGGCAGGACTGTTGCTAAAGCTGAAGCTCCAATACTTTGGTCACATGATATGAAGAACTGACTCATTGGAAATGACCTTGATGCTGGGCAAGTTTGAAGGTGGGAGGAGAAGGGGCCGACAGAGGATGAGATAGTTGGATGGCATCACCAACTTGATGGACATGAGTTTGAACAAGCTTCAAGAGTCAGTGATGGACAGGAAAGCCTGGTGTGCTTTGGTCCATGGGGTCACAACGAGTCAGACATGACTGAGTGACTGACTGAACTGTAGCCCACCAGGCTCCTCTGTCCATGAGATTCCCCAGGCAAGAGTACTGGAATGGATTGCCATGCCCTCCTCCAGGGAATCTTCCCAAGCCAGAGATCAAACCCGCCTTTCATGTCTCCTACACTGGCAGGCAGGTTCTTTATCACTAGCACCACCTGGGAAGTCCTTAAAGAACTAATTATGTAAATCTCAAATGACCCAGCAATGCACATCTAGGTATTCATCCTAGAGAAAGGAAAAATCATGTTCATATAAAAGCTATAGAAAAGTGTTCACAGTAGCTTTATTCATAATACTTAGACACTGGAAACAACTCAGGTTTCTTCCAACCTGTGAATGGCTAAATAAATGTATGTTTCCATTTGCATAACACCCGTGAAATAACAAGATGGTACTAGTGAAGGACAGGGTGAAGGAGGGGACAGAGACAGAGGGAAGTGGGGATAACTCTAAAAGAGAAATTCAAGAGGACCCAGTGTTGATGGGATTGTTCTGCATCTTCATGGTGTCAACATCTTGGTTGTGATTTTGTGCTTAAATTGATGTTACCATTGGGGGAAATCAGAGTAAAGGTTCCATGGGATCTTTGTGTGTTATCTCTTCCAACTGCGTATCAACTTATAATTATCTCAAAATGAGAAGCAGGCATAGAAATGTTTGATGAAGGAGTAAGTCAAAGGCAGTGGAAGTGACTGGACTTTAATTAAGTGGAGAAGAAATTAGGGTTGTTCACACTGAAGTTTTGTCTTCCTGCAATAAAGCAAAGTTTATCAGAAGAGAGAAAGGATATCTAAGTATCTCTGTTTGCTTTATCTAGAGAGAGAAGCCTTTTCATGATTTTAAGCGACAGAATTTCTATAATCCTGAAACATCATTAGCAGAGTAATGCTATGTATAGATCGAATGTGAATTCACTTCAAGTTAAAAGGAATTCAGAATCAAAGTTCAAAATACTCTTAAATTCCAGTATTTAATAATATCAGTTAGCTATAAGTAAAGATCAATTACCTTGGCCTGCTGAGATTTCAGGAATGTAGGCTCTTTACAGCTTGAGAACACCTCCAGTTGCTCTTATTTTAAGCATAAAGTATGCATGTCTACATCGTAAAAGTGAATTCTTTGTTGGTGTTTATCAAAAGCCTCTGATCTATACGTAGTGTTTGCAGATCCTTAACCCTATGAATAAGTAATTTTAAGCACTACGTACAGCAATCTGAAATTGTATATTTCAGTTCCTGGCATCAACACTTTTTGTACTAAATTTTCTTTGTCGTCGTATGTTCATGTGCTTAGTCACTTCATTCCTATCCAACACTTCAAGACTTTATGGACTCTAACCCACCAGGCTCCTCTGTCCATGGAATTCTCCAGGCAAGCATGCTGGAGCGGGTTGCCATTTCCTCCTCCAGGTGATCTTCCCAACCTAGGGACCAAACCCACGTCTCTTAAATCTTTGGCATTGGCTGGTGCATTCTTTACCACAGAGCCACCGGGGAAGCACTCAGCATCATATACTTCCTTCTATATCTTTTCCTTAAGTGTCTTCTTGGGAAAGCTGATGAACTACTCAAGGAAAATTCATTCTTATCAGATAAATCGTTCAGTTCAACTGAACTATGCTGACATCTGATTCTTTCTTGGTGGATGGGCACAGTTAATCCAATCATGCCTACATAATAATTGTAGCATTTGATTTAAAATGCCATCTCCTGTGGTTTTAATTCTGTGTATTATCCAGGAAGAGGCTCGCTGCAGTCTAAACATGGACATGAGTGTGGTGGGGGCCGGGGGCAGGCTTGTCTTTGCAAAGTGTAGTAATCACGAGCTTGAGCTCTGGAGCCTGCCTAAGTGCTTCAACTGTCTCCACCATCTCTTTGCTGTGTGACTCAGGGTAATTAGTCTAACTTCTCTGAACCAGTTTCTTCATTCGTAAAATCACGATAATCATAGTACCTACTTCCTAGGAGGTTGGTGAAGATTACACACTTGTAAACATTTTAAAGCAGAACTTGCACAAAGAAAGCAACGTACGTACATTTTCTTTCATCCTTGATCTGTTGTAGATGACCTATTCCTTGTATCATCCTGGTACCCAGGCTGGCTTTTTCTCCAATTAGAAAAGGGCAAGGACCTCCCTGGTGGTCCAGTGGTTAAGAATCCTACTTGCAATGCAGGAGACATAGGTTCAATCTTTGATCAGGGAACTAAGATCTCACATACCTTGGCAGCCCACATGGCACAACTAAGACGCAACACAGCCGAATAAATAAATAAAATAAATATATTTTTTAAAAGACAGACAATGGTGGCAGAAGTTAGGGGTGGGGTATGGAAGCTACACTGGTCTTAGCAGTAATTTTTGAGTAAACTGACAGGTTATTTGATACATATATATATTTATATAGTTTATAGACATGAAAACATTTGTGGAAGGAAATCTGAAGTTCTCAGAAAATGCCGTATATCAGAGAAATTATGTTACTTTCCTCTTTATTGTTACTCTTTCTTCTGGAAAGTCTTCTTATCTAACTGCCACCCTTGACCTTATTTTTATCAGCTTTTCCATGAAAAGTCCATACTTGGCCCACTTAGGTCTAAGCTCCTTCTCTCCTTGGCTTAATCTCCTTCTTATTATCAGAGAAAGGCAAAGAAAAGGAAGGTCAGGGGACCTGTTTCAGTCTGGGTTTCCCCCCCCCACCTACTTTCCCCCATAGCCCCTCTCAGCTGGCATCTACTCCTCACCTGCCTGGTTGCCATTCAACCACTGATCACCCCCAGCCCTCTGTGTCCATTCTTCAAGGAAACAAACTGGCTCTTAAAGAAGCATTGCTTTTCAGTTTACTTAAAATATTCACAATTTAAATTTAAAATACAGATATATTTTTGTAAGTATATATGGCACTTTGCTTGCAGTACTGAAAGTGTCAGTCGCCCAGTTGTGTCTGATTCTTTGTGACACCATGGGCTGTAGCCTGCCAGGCTCCTATGTCCGTGGAATTCCCCAGGCAAGCATACTGGAGTGGGTTACCATTACCTACTTCAGGGGATCTTCCTAACCCTGGGATTGAACCCAGGTCTCCTGCATTGTGTGCAGACTCTTTACCATCTAAGCCACCAAAGAATTATTTTTTTTCTATTCAAAATAGTGAGACAAAGCTATATCACAGAGGAGAAGAGCTAAATAATTATCAATGCAATTGGCTTATAATTTCTTTAAAATTAGTTCACAAACTTTGCCTTGGAATTATAACATCATGGAGGGATTTTTTTTTTTTCATTAATGTCGTAGACAACAATGAATCTGTCTGCTCTCTGATGGAGAAAGATAAGAGGCTTATGGAAGCTTCCTGATGGGAGAGACTGACTTGGGGGGAAACTCACATGGACCACAGCCTTGTCTAACTCAATGAAACTATGAGCCATGCCATGTAGGGCCACCCAAGACAGATGGATCATGATGAAGTTTTCTGACAAAACGTGGTATACTGGAGAAGGAAATGGCAAACCACTTCAGTGTTCTTGCCTTGAGAAGCCCATGAATAGTATGAAAAGGCAAGAAGATAGAATACTGAAAGATGAACTCCATAGGTCACTAGATGCCCACTATGCTACTGGAGATCAGTGGAGAAATAACTCCAGAAAGAATGAAGAGACGAATCCAAAGCAAATACAACACCCAGTTGTGGATGTAGCTGGTGATAGCAGCAAATTCCGATGCTGTAAAGAGCAATAATGCATAGGAACCTGGAATGTTAGATCCATGAATCAAGACAAATTGGAAGTGGACAAAAAAGAGATGGCAAGAGTGACATTGACATTTTAGGAATCAGTGAATTAAAATGGACTGGAATGGGTGAATTTAACTCAGATGGCCATTACATCTACTACTGTGGGCAAGAATCCATTAGAAGAAATAGAGTAGCCATCATAGTCAACAAAAGAGTCCAAAATGCGGTAATTGGTTGCAATCTCAAAAATGACAGAATGATCTCTGCTCATTTCCAAGGCAAGCATTCAATATCACAGTAATCCAAGTCTATGCCCTGATCATAATGCTGAAGAAGCTGAAGTGGAACAGTTCTCTGAAGACCTACAAGACCTTCTAGAACTAACACCCAAAACAGATATCTTTTTCATTATAGGGTACTGGAATGCAAAAGTAGGAACTCAAGAAATACCTGGAGTAACAGGCAAATTTAGCCTTGAAGTACAGAATGAAGGAGGGCAAAGGCTAATAGAGTTATACCAAGAGAATGTACTGGTCATAGCAAACACCCTCTTCAAACAGTACAAGAGAAGACTCTACACCTGGACATCACCAGATGGTGAACACTCAAATCAGATTAATTATATTCTTTGCAGCCAAAGATGGAGAAGCTCTATACAGTCAGCAAAAATAAGACTGGGAGCTGACTGTGGCTCAGATAATGAACTCCTTATTGCCAAATTCAGACTTAAGTTGAAGAAAGTAGGGAAAATCACTAGACCACTCAGGTATGACCTAAATCAAATCCCTTACGACTATACAGTAGAAGTGACAAATAGAGTCAAGGGATTAGATCTGATAGACAGAGTGCCTGAAGAACAATGGATGGAGGTTCATGACATTGTACAGGAGGCAGTGATCAAGACCATCCTCAAGAAAAAGCAATATAAAGGCAAAATGGTTGTCTGAGGAAGCCTTACAAATAGCTATGAAAAGAAGAGAAATGAAAGGCAAAGGAGAAAAGGAAAGTTATACCCATTTGAATGCAGAGTTTCAAAGAATCGCAGGAAGAGTTAGGAAAGCCTTCCTCAATGATCAGTGCAAAGAAATAGAGGAAAGCAATAGAATAGGAAACACCAGAAATCTCTTCAAGAAACTTAGAGATGCCAAGGGAACATTTCATACAAAGATGGGCACAATAAAGGACAGAAATGGTATGGACCTAACAGAAGCAGAAGATATTAAGAAGAGGTGGCAAGAATACACAGAAGAACTATACAAGAAAGATCTTCATGACCCAGATAATCATGACAGTATGATCACTCACCTAGAACCAGACATCCTGGAATGCGAAGTCAAGTGGATCTTAGGAGGCATCACTACAAACAAAGCTAGTGGAGGTGATGGAATTCCAGTTGAGCTATTCCAAATCCTGAAATATGACGCATTGAAAGTGCTGCAGTCAAGTGGCAGCATATTTGGAAAACTCAGCAGTGGCCACAGGACTGGAAAAGGTCAGTTTTCATTCCAATTTCAAGGAAGGCAATGCCAAAGAATGCTCAAACTACTGCAAAATTGCATTCATCTCACATGCTAGTAAAGTAATGCTCAAAATTCTCCAAGTCAGGCTTCAACTATACATGAACCATGAAATTCCAGATGTTCAAGCTGGATTTAGAAAAGTCAGAGGAATCAGAGATCAAATTGCCAACACCTGCTGGATCATTGAAAAAGCAACAGAGTTCCAGAAAAATATCTACTGCTGCTTTACTGACTATGCCAAAGCCTTTGACTATGTGGATCACAATAAACTGTGGAAAATTCTGAGAGAGATGGGAATACCAGACCACCTGACCTGCCTCTTGAGAAATCTGTATGCAGGTCAGGAAGCAACAGTTAGAACTGGACATGGAACAACAGACTGGTTCTAAATAGGAAAAGGAGTAGGTCAAGGTTGTATATTGTCACCTACTTATTTAACTTATATGCAGAATACATCATGAGAAGTGCTGGGCTGGATGAAGCACAAGCTGGAATCAAGATTGATGAGAGAAATATCAATAACCTCAGATATGCTGATGACACCACACTTACGGCAGAAAGTGAGGCAGAACTAAAGAGCCTCTTGATGAAAGTAAAAGAGGAGAGTGAAAAATTTGACCTAAAACTCAACATTGAGAAAACTAAGATTTTGGCATCTGCTCCCATCACTTCATGGTAAATAGGTGGGGAAACACTGGAAACAGGGAGAAACTTTATTTTGGGGGGCTCCAAAATCACTGCAGATGGTGACTGTAGCCATGAAATTAAAAGATTTATGAGTTTCAGTAAGCTCTGGGAGTTGGTGACTGACAGGGAGGCCTGGCGTGCTGCAGTCCATAGTGTCGAAAAGAGTGGGACACAACTGAGGGACTGAACTGAACTGAACTGAATAGCAAATCTATACAGAATTCACTAAATGATGGTATTTCAAGGGATCCAGGAGTGGTTTGTACCATAACTTTGACTGAACGACAGCTAACAGAGGAACAGACAATAATAGGAAATCCAGTCACTAACTCAAGTTTATTTAATTTTTTTACTGTTTTTTTCAAGACTACTGATTTGAGTGAAGTTCTCCCTTTATATGGGTCTATTGATGATCATTCATAAATGAAGAGAAGTTTGAGTTTCTGTGAGTCAGTATTTCAACCCAGAAAAAAAGACATTGTCTTCTCTACAAAGGGAAAATACTTCCTTAAATGAATAAAATCCTATAAATGTTTTTTACATGAAGAATGGAATGGAGCAAGGGCCTACTTCTTTTTTCCAAGTGTAGTTAATTTATAAAGTATTCATTTCAAGTCTGCAGTAAAGTGATTCAGTTATGTACATGTACATATATATTCTTTTCCATTATGGGTTGCTACAAGGTATGGAGTAGAGTTCCTTGTGCTGTGTTCCAGTAGGGCCTTGTTGATTATTTCTTTTATATACAGTGGTGTGTATATGTTAATCCCAAACTCCTAATTTATCCCTTTGTCTTTTCCCTTTGGGTAACCATAAGTTTATTTTCTATGTTCGTGAATTCATTTGAATTCTGTTTTGTAAGTTCACTTGTATCATTTTGAGTACTATTTCACTGTATATACATACCACATCTTTTTATCCATTCATCTGTTAATGGATAGTGTCCAGTTCTTTAAATAACTAGCTACCATCAGAGAAAAATCTAACTTTTTCTTTAGTTTACTTACTTTCTTATATATATATATATATATATATATACACACACACACACACACACACACACACACATACACTCACCATGAGGTTGCAAAGAGTTGGATACAACTGAGCAATAGAACAACAACAACAACGTGAAATAACATAATGTGAATTTTAAGATCTTCATTTTGGGTGTTTTTGCTTGATACTNACACACACACACACACACACACACACACACACATACACTCACCATGAGGTTGCAAAGAGTTGGATACAACTGAGCAATAGAACAACAACAACAACGTGAAATAACATAATGTGAATTTTAAGATCTTCATTTTGGGTGTTTTTGCTTGATACTAAGTTTTGTCAGAATATATATGGACAAATGGCCTTAAAGCCTGTTTAAGTATTAGTTAATTGAGTAAAATCCAATCACAGTATAGGAGCCAGTTTGAAAATAAGATTTTACTCTGGGATTGGTGATATGAAAATTAAAGCTACTTCCCATTAATATGCACCTAATATTCAGTCTTAAGACTTTATTTTAATCATTATTATTCACCATACAGAGAAGGCAATGGCGCCCCACTCCAGTACTCTTGCCTGGAAAATCCCATGGGTGGAGGAGCCTGGTGGGCTGCAGTCCATGGGGTCGCTGGGAGTCGGACACGACTGAGCAACTTCACTTTCACTTTTCACTTTCATGCATTGGAGAAGGAAATGGCAACCCACTCCAGTGTTCTTGCCTGGAGAATCCCAGGGATGGGGGAGCCTGGTGGGCTGCCGTCTCTGGGGTCGCACAGAGTCGGACACGACTGAAGCCACTTAGCAGCAGCAGCAGCAGCAGCATTCATCATACATAGTTTGCAAACAGTCCCCTGTGGATGAGTTGGACTTACACGTGTAAATCTGTTCATGGTAATGGGATTTCCACTCAGTGTGGTGAAGGTAAGTCCCACTGTGCTTCGACTTGACCGCTTTTTTATTTGTTCAATGGAAAGACAGTTGAATTTGCAAAGTCTTCGCAGAGTTACATTGTGCCTGCATACTTAAGCCCTAGGGCTGTCCCTTGCCTGGCTCTTAAGACTATCTGGGGGCCCACCTGGCCATTTCTTTCCTGACGTGAAAAGTGGGATTAAACCTGATGCCATCACACAACTCCTCATCCTACAAAAACCCATGTGTTTGCTGTATAAACACCTAAGCATGTGTACAGGTGCTTCTAAGTCTAAAGAATAGTCACGCTTTTGAAAACAGGGCCCCTCACATGCACATACTGCTGCTAAGTCGCTTCAGTTGTGTCCGACTCTGTGACCCCATAGACAGCAGCCCACCAGGCTCCCCCATCCCTGGGATTCTCCAGGCAAGAACATGGATAACCAACAAGGACCTACTGTATAGCACAGGGAAATCTGCTAGATATTATGTGGCAGCCTGAATGGCAAGGGGGGAGTTGGGGGGGAATAAATACCTGTATATGCTTGGCTGAGTCCCTTCACTGTTCACCTGAAATTATCACAACATTGTTAATCAGCTATACCCCAACACAAAATAAAAAGTTCAAAAGAAAACAACAACAACAAAAATATTACCCATTGTGTCAGAGGAGTGGTTTCCTTCCTTAGAATGGAATACAGTGGAAGGAAGGAGACAAACTGGAAGCTTAGGGCATTTCGGGGGCCCTGTGAGGCCCCCAGGGAATGAGCAAAGAGCAGCATGAAGCAGCTGCATATGACTGCAGTGGGACGAAAGGAACTTACAGGCAAATTTGGTCCATTTCATAGCCATGCCGATGGCTAGAGCTAACAGGCATTCTAACTTTTCAATCCACTTAAAATACAAACTTAGAAATAAGTTAGCTGCCCCTGAAAGGTTCTAGCTGATCCTCAAAGGGATGCTTGTGCTCTGTCTGAGGCAAAAAGACAAATGTTCTGCAAATTCTTTTGCACATTGAACTGCTTTTCCCTTTGTCCCGTGGAAGGACAGCTTAATTCCAACAAGCTGCCCTCTTGTGAATCACCCTTCAGTACAGTATATTTTTCTCAGATGTTATGTATTTATCATCGGGAAAGACCCTGATCCTGGGAAGGATGGCGGACAGGAGGAGAAGGGGACAACAGAGGACGAGACGGTTGGATGGCATCACAAACTCCACGGACCTGAGATTGAGCAATCTTCAAGGACTGGGAAGCCTGGGGTGCTGCAGTCTATGGGGTTGAAAAAAGTCAGACACCACTGAGCAACTGAACAGCAATGTATTTAGGAAGTACACCACTTTCCCTACTCATGCAAAAGCATTATCTATGTCTTTAATATACAAGCTGTTTTACAGATTGGGTTTTTAAAAGGAGCCACAGAATATGTTTGATCACAACCTTTTTTCCTATTAAGACAAAAGGGCAGGTTCCTGATGCCCATAGAGGCCAAGGCACTTTACTGTGCAGAGTTTCTATTTTCAATCATGATTTAGCCAGCCGAAATTTAACCCCTGAGAGGCCTTCATTGTCGCAGTCTGTTAGAAAGAGCGTCACTGATGTTACTGCTCTGCTAAGAATAGTCCGCAGATGTGCTTTTAAGTAAAGAGGGATTTAAAAATAAATGTATTTGACAAGTTGCTGATCAGAAGCCTATATTTACCACAACCAAATTAGAATGGTGTTGCATAGAAGTTGAAGTGTATCCTGGAAAATTCCTGAGATGTGTTCGGATTTGACCTCCGAAGTCTTTGTCCATGACTTTGGAAAGCTATCTGGAATTCTCTGGGCCACACTGTTTCTTATAACTCAAAGAAGACCTTTCTCCTTATGGTCTTTGACCTGTAACTTCCCAAATGGCCAAGCCATTGTCAAGTCCCTGTTGTCAGAAATGGCCATTCCTTAGCCCAACTCATATTCCTACTACAGCTGCACATGTGGAAAGGAAACTTTTTCTTTTCAAGATATTTTAGCCAAGCTGTGTAGCGTGTGGGATCTTAGCCCCCAACCAGGGACTGAAGCGGTTACCCCTGCAGTGGAACCACAGAGTCTTAGCCACTGGACCACCAGGGAAGTCCCAAAACTGTTTTGTTTGTTTGTTTGTTTGTTTCCTAAATGCCAAATAGGTAATTCTGCATAGTTATAACAATTGTTTTCAAATAAGATTAGGTAATAAACGGCATCTTCCCTGGTGGCTCAGATGGTAAAGAATCCACCTGCAATGCAGGATACCTGAGTTTGATCACTAGATTGGAAAGGTTCCCTGGAGAAGGAAATGGCAACCTACTCCAGTATTCTTGCCTGGAGAATCCCATGAACAGAGAAGCCTGGTGGGCTATAGTCCATGGGGTTGCAAAGAGTTGGACAAGACTGAGTGACTAACATTTTCACTTCCACTAAGTAATAAACAACAGCACTGTTAGAGTTAAACACATATAATGGGTCAAATTCTTTGGTTTTAGATTCCAGCAGCTATTCCAGACCTCTGTAACAGGGAACATTGTCAAAGCACCAGCGTGAAGCAGAATGCCTGGGACGACTCAGTATCAGAAAACACCCATGTTTCTGGTCCCCACTGACTCTTCCTGAGCTTTCTGAACTGCAGGCAAGTGGGCAGTTGATCTTGTAAGTTGTTATTCATAAATT
>SJYA01010495.1:0-18074 GCA_006410615.1 Neotragus moschatus
GTGTGTGTGTGTGTGTGTGAGTGTGTGTGTGAGTGTGTGAGAGATCAGGACTGCCTGTGAGGAGTGTGGTCGGCACTGAGAAGCAGGCCTGCCCAGCCGAGTGTGGGGGTCTCTGAATTTCCCTGGACTTGCCTGCAGGTGTGTTTGTGTCGTTAGGCCCTGGTTTCCGCAGTCTGCATCTGAAAACGTGTGTTTCCAACGATTGTGTGTGTGTGAGTTTGTGTGTATCTGGCCTGCAGTTCCCGCGCTATTTGACGCACCCTGTATTTGCTGGCTTATGTGTGAGGGTCCGCGATGGGTCTCATGCCTCTTCAAAAAAAGCTTAGAGGAAGAGGTTTGACTCTAGGTTACCAGATAATGTGTGCTGGCTATGTTTTTAAGCATATTTAATCCTCATGTTTAATCATTTACAGTCTTAATTTTCATGGAGGGGAAAGCTGAAAGCCCAAGGGGTTAAAAAAACCCCAATCAGGGCGTGCCAGGTAAAATGCAGGCTGCCTTATTAAATTCAAACTTCAGACAGATACTGAATTACCTTTTAGTATAATTGTGTCACAGATATTTCCTGGGAGCCCATCTGTAAAGATAATCTAATAAATTTTAAATAATTATTTTAAAATGTAGATATGACCCACACAGTGCTTAAAGACTACTTAAACTAAAACTTGGTTTGTGTATCTGAAATTCAAATCTCCATTTACTGTGTATTTATTATAACATTGCTGTTGTTAAATGTGGCCAACTTGATCATTGAGATCCCCAGCTAGTGACTGGCAGCCTGGAATCCCCCAGTTCTCACCCGAGACACACTGGCCCACGTCCTGCCCAGGGTGATGCTGGGGTGGAGGTGAGGAGCCCCCTCCCTGCAGGGCTGGCCCGGCCCCAGGGCTCTGCTGGGGGGTCTGGGGCCTGGCCCCTTCCCTCACCGGGGTCCTGAGGGCGGGACTGAAGCCTCCGGTACCTGGAGCGGCAAGGACAGGAGGGGAGGGCCTGTCTGAAGCCCTTGGGCAGGCTGCCTGGGAGCCCCTGGACGGAGCCGGAAGAAAGCCCTGGGGCTGCTCCGCGAGGGCACTTACTGAGTGCCTGCTGTCCGCCAGACTCCAGACTCTGTGCTAGGGTACTGAGCTGCACATCCAGGCTTCTGGCACTTTGTGTCGCATTTCTTGTGTTCCTTAAAGATCGTAAATCCACGGACCCTGCCCTTTCCCTTGCCAGACACCATGCCACACACGCTCCCCGAATCAAACACGGGACCTTGAGCAACTCCATGGGGGTGCCATTGCCAACATGTCCGTTCGGCTGCTGGGGACCTGAGGACTTGGGGAGGGGATGGAGCCGCCTGAGTCCACCAGAGCTCTGAGAGCCACACCCGGGCTGCCCGGCTCCACTGCCCGGGCACTAACTGCTCTGTGTCCTGTCTGCAGGGAGCACCTGTGGAGTCACCATGCTGCCTCTGAGCACCATCGAGGACCAGGAGCCCGAGGAGGTGCAGACCAAGCCGCCGAAGAAAGGAGGTGAGACCGGAAAACTGTGGGCAGGCGGGAGTGGGGAGGTCTCCAGGCGATGGGGAAGCATGGACCCCGAAGACTGGCCCCCTCACCGGGACAAGAGCCCCAGGATCGGCCTCCCTGACATCCCCTCCCGTCAGCAGGTCCTGTCACGGTCCCGCTCAGAGCCTGCAGGGAGCTCCTGGGAGCTGAGCCCGTTGGGCCCCTTTTTGTGGCCCGGACACCCCTGTTTTCTTACCTCAGCCCCTCCCCTCCCTGACACTGCCTGTCTGTTCCCTGGGGGCCTTNTGACATCCCCTCCCGTCAGCAGGTCCTGTCACGGTCCCGCTCAGAGCCTGCAGGGAGCTCCTGGGAGCTGAGCCCGTTGGGCCCCTTTTTGTGGCCCGGACACCCCTGTTTTCTTACCTCAGCCCCTCCCCTCCCTGACACTGCCTGTCTGTTCCCTGGGGGCCTTTGGGGTACAGTTGAATGCAGGTCTCACTCACTCCTGGGTGACCTCCAACAAGTGTCCCTACGTCTCTGTACCTGGTTCGCTCCTCTCTGCAGTGGGTTGGTGATAATACCCATCTCAGAGAGTTATTATGAAGAACCACATAAACAAATGCGTGTAGAATACGTAAAAGCACGCTTTGAACACACTCCCCACGTATCAGCTCCTGTTACTGGTTTCATGACGAAGACTGTTACCGAGTTTCTCAAGCCTCAGAGGATCAGGAGGCCTCACGACTCTTTCCTCCCCCCTCAGGCTTCTTTTCTAAGAAGAAGCCTGCTGTTATGCCGAAGAAGTCCAAGAAAATGAAGGGAACGGTGTCCTTCAGAGTGCTGCCGTTCTGCCCCACGGTAAGCCGGCTCGCTGCCTCCCTTTTCACCGGCGGCCCCTGGGCTGAGCGATCACGCGGACTGGCCACCCTCTCTGCCCACCAGAGACCCTTGGGTGCCCGGGTGCCCCTTGCCCCTGCCTTGTCCTGGATGTGGCCCCAGCCTGTGGGGCGAGATGGTTTTCCGCGAGGATGCTGCCCTCTTTCCTGCCTCCTCCTTGCTAATTCTGACTTCCGCTCCAATGTCACCTCCTCCGTGAGACCCCCCTCGCTCCCTTTCACCCTGTTTCTCTCCAGCCCCTCGCCTTCCTGAATTTTCTTCAGAGTAATTATTGACAGCATACCTTGTATCTATTTCTTAACCATCTCTCTCCCCTACTCGAGTAGTTTTGTGGGGTCAAGAGCCTCTTCTGTTGTTCATTAACACATCCCCTCTGCCTAGGACAGATGTAACCAGCTCCAGGCATGCGAGCTGATTAAATGAGAGAATAAGTCAGGAAACGGTCCCTCCTGCAAAGGCAGCTGTGGCCTTGTCCACTTGGCTACCAGTCCCCCTTCTACAACACTCTTGTCTTTCCAGCAGGAGCAGGCACAAAGTTTTCTCTAGGTCAACGGTGGGCAGACTACAGTCTTTCAGCCCACAGCTTGTTTGTGTGAATAAGGGCTTCGTGGCACATCCACCCCCAACCTTAGGTAGAGTCGGGGCTCTTTTCATGTGAAATCTAGCAGCTGAGACACAGACTGGATGATCCAGGAAGGTTATGCAATTTGCCGTGACCCTTTCCACGACAGCGGTGAAAGCCGGTGCTTCGAATAGATGCGGGCTGACATCAGCTCAGGCGAAGGTGTGAGAATGCTTAGAAGAAGGAGGGAAACTCTTAGACTCCTGTGACTCTGACAGACAGGATGAAAGATACTTGCTGTTTGGGTCCAGCACACATGAGACACACATGTGTTTCTAC
Organism: Neotragus moschatus; assembly: GCA_006410615.1. Taxonomy (NCBI): domain Eukaryota; kingdom Metazoa; phylum Chordata; class Mammalia; order Artiodactyla; family Bovidae; genus Neotragus; species Neotragus moschatus. The sequence goes on from SJYA01010495.1 coordinate 3,289, forward strand.
GTGTGGGGCGTGTGTTTCTTCCTATCTGAGGAAGAAGTTTAAGAACCACTGCTTACCCGCACAACGGATTTTCCTCCACCTAAAAGCCGCCCAAGGCCACCCTCTGTATCAGTTTCTCTAAGCGGTGGGGAGGAGGAGGCCTGGGACCCTGCCCCCCCCATAGTAAAAGTGAAGCGGGCAGGCACGCTGTTAACCCCCGGCTTGTGTTGGGGGGTGGAGGTGGGGCGTCGTGAGTAATGCGGGGCCGCTCGGCGCTCTTCATTTCTGCGAGTTCACCCGCAGGTCCCCTGGACTTCTTCGGAGGCAGCCCTGCCGGCGCCCCCAGGACAAGCGATGAGCAAGCCGGTGCGCCCCAGCCCAGACGCCGAGACCGAGCCCGGGGCCGGAGGTCACTCCCGCGGCCGCAGCTCCGAAGGGTCCGGCCGTGAAGGTTGGAGCAGTTCGGGGCGGGGGGCGGCGGGAGGGCGGAGGGAGGTGGCTAGGGACGGGGGTGGGCAGCGAGGCGGCGAGACACCCCGCGCCCCTCCGGGAAGCACTTCCAGAGGCTCCGAGCAGACCAGACACAAAGGGGGGAGTCGCCGCAGCTGCCAGTCTGCGGCGCTCCCGGTCACCGGAGTCGCCCCGCCTCCGCCGCCGCCTCCGCCTCCTCCTCAGTCTCCAGCTCTTCCCGGCCCTGTCTGTCTCGGGCCTGTGGTNCCTCGGACCCTTCCGAGCCGCGCGGGGACTCCGGGCCCCAGGATTTCTGGGGCCACTGGGGGGAGCGAATCCTGGAGGGGACAGAGGAGTGGGTGCCCCCCGGAGTGGGGTGTCCGGAGGCGAGGAGTCAGGAGGAGGCAGGGCCCGGGTCCTGGTTCCCAGGTTTCGGGGGCGGGAGGGGTGGACCCCGGGACTTTGCGGTTTGGTGGGGGAGGCGGAGGTCCGGGGGCTGCTCCCAACCTGGGAAGCCAGCGGGGTGTCAGGCGTCAGGTAGGGAGTGCAGAATGAAACATAAGATGGCAACTTTGTGGGGAGTCCAGAGGGCAGTTTGAAGGAGGCAGGAGGCCCTCTGGATGTGTTTGGGGGTTCATGGAGGATGCATGAGAAGTTCACTGATGAGAAGGGCACATGGAAAACAGCTTTTGCGCCTCCAGTGGTTCTGTGCGCCTGCGTGGGTAGCCCCCAGACGGAGCTGAAAGACAGCCCTGGGACTGCTCCACAAGTGCACTTACTGAGTGCCTGCTGTATGCCAGACTCCGGAGGCCCTTTTGATACCCAGTTAGCCGAGCTACAGCTTCCTAGTCCCAGCACTTCGTGTCACCGNTGGTTCTGTGCGCCTGCGTGGGTAGCCCCCAGACGGAGCTGAAAGACAGCCCTGGGACTGCTCCACAAGTGCACTTACTGAGTGCCTGCTGTATGCCAGACTCCGGAGGCCCTTTTGATACCCAGTTAGCCGAGCTACAGCTTCCTAGTCCCAGCACTTCGTGTCACCGTTGTTCTAGTTTTAAAGGGGGGTGAGCCCCAGGTACCACGAGCCCTGCCCTTGTCCTTGCCGGGTGCCATGACCACCGCAGTCCCCAGATCACACCCTGGGCCTTGGAGGAAACCAGCAGGAGACATGGCCAGCACGGGCCCTTGGCTGCTGGGGACCTGGAGACGTGGGAGGGGATGGAGCTGCCTGAGTCCACCGAGCTCTGAGAGCCACACCCGGGCTGCCCGGCTCCACTGCCCAGGCACTAACTGCTCTGTGTCCTGTCTGCAGGGAGAGCCTGCCGTGTCATGATGCTGCCTCTGAACACCATCGAGGACAAGGAGACTGAGGAGGTGCAGACCAAGCCTCCGGAGAAGGGAGGTGAGATGCACNAGAGCCACACCCGGGCTGCCCGGCTCCACTGCCCAGGCACTAACTGCTCTGTGTCCTGTCTGCAGGGAGAGCCTGCCGTGTCATGATGCTGCCTCTGAACACCATCGAGGACAAGGAGACTGAGGAGGTGCAGACCAAGCCTCCGGAGAAGGGAGGTGAGATGCACGTGGGGGGAAAAGTACAGGCAGGTGGGAGTGGGAGGGTCTAGGGCAAGGTGGTGAGGAGCGGCACCCAGGTATCTCCTTGTGGTTCCTCCTGGGGAGGGCGCCCTGAGGACACCCAGGATGGAAGTCACTGACGTCACCTCATGTCAGTGTGTCTGTCACTGCTCTGCTCAGAGTTTGCAGCCTGCGGCAGGGTCCTCACCTCTCTGCCTCAGTTTCCTCATCTCTAACGTGGGACAGTGATAGTATCCGTCTCAGAGGGTTATTATGAACAATCAGTTAAGCTAATACACGTAAAACAGGTGAGTGGCTGGACATGGCAAGTACTCAGCACGGGTTAGTTTTTGTCACTGGTTTCATGATGAAGATACTGAATTTCTCAAGCCTCAGCAGGCAAGATGGTCTCACGTCTGTTTCCTCCCCCTGCCACGCAGCCCTGCTTTCTGAGAACCCTGAGAAGCCTCAGAAGAAGCCCAGAGGAATGAAGGGAAGACTGTCTTTCAAAGTCCTGCCGTTCTGTCCCATAGTAAGCCTGCTTGTTTCCTCTCTTTGACCTGAGATCCCCTAGGTTATGAGAGGCCAGGCAGATCTATCACTTTGTCTCTGCAGCAGAGACCCTTGGGTGGCTGGGTGCCCCTTGTCCACGCCCCCCTACCCCAGGGTATGGCCACCATCCTCTGGGGGGTGTTGCCCTCTCTCCTGCCTGCCTTCTGTTTCCTAAATTCCAATCTCGGCTCCAATGCCACCTCCTCCACGAAGCCTCCCTTGCTCACTTTTGCACCATTTCTCTCTAACCCCTTGGCATGCTGAATTTTCATTAGATAATTATTGCTACCTAAGAACATACATTGAATCTGTGTGTTCATCATCTGTCTCCCCTTCTAGAGAAGTTGTTTGTCCAGTGACATAGCCCCTGTCTAGATCAGATGTAACCAGTGTCAGCCACCGTATACACTCGGGCTGATTAAGTGAAGGAATGAATTAGGGGACAGTCCTTCCTGCGGAGGCAAGCATGGCCTTGTCCACCTGGGTACCAGTCCTCCTTTGCCTACTAACTCCCTTGGCTTTTCTCAGGGGCGCCCCTGTCCCCATGTACTTTGGATGGATTTGATCCCATCCTCAGACCAGCTCCAGGTACGCCCCTGACCAATCAGAGCCGGCAGTGCCAAGGTTCCTGGTGATTGGTCCTGAGCTGGGCACGTGACTCACCCTTAGCCAATGAGGCGTCTGCTCTGTCTCTGGGCTTCTTAACAGGCAGGAGAGGAGGCTGGAGGAGCCCTGTTGAGAACCAGGAGGCCCGTGGGGAGAGGTCAGGGGAGGCCCTGCGTCAGACGCCTGCGAGAATGTCTTACCTACTAGTGCAACTAGTACTACTAAAGAAGTTTTCTATAAAAACAGTACAAAGATTATCAAAATTCACCGTGTTGCCACATATTCTATTTGCCTGTTTTTTAAATATATATTTAGATATAATATTGATGGCACGCAAGATTTTGCAAAGCACAGGACGCCCCCCTACACACTCTGCAAGGAATGACATGACCCCAAATGTCACCAGTGTGGCACTGACATCCCCTCCTGTTTCTCTGTTCCCTCTGCTTCCAGCCGAGCGTCTGCTTCAGCTATTACCTGGAGCCGGATGATGCTGAGCCCGAGCCCGAGCCCGAGCCGGAGCCCGAGCCCGAGCCGGAGCCCCAGGTGGCTCCTGACGCTTCGAAATCGGACNAATGGCCTGGCTCTGAAACACCGCGGGTGTGACGCCACCATTCCTTCCCTGCGTCTCTTCTCTCTTCTTCCAGCCGAGTGTCTGCTTCACCTACTACGTGGAACCCGATGACCCCGAGCCCGAGCCCCAGGGGGCTCCTGACGCTTCGAAATCGGACCCGAGCTGCACCTTGGTCCCTCTGCCCGTGCTGGAGTTCCGCGAGGTCAAGGTGTGCGAGTGCCCCCTGTGCTGCCTGAGCTTCGTCACCGCCTCCTAAACCCTGAGGGCCCTCCGCTTCCCGCTCCTGACCGCGCGCCCCCGAATCATGCATGCGGGGCTACCGTGACGTAAAACCCCCAGTATAGCGGCTTCAATAAACGCGACTTGCTGTCCCTCTCAAGGCTGTGGTCTGTGTGTGACACTCCCAGGACCGGGGCGGTGCAGCTCCGTGGAGTTGGGCAGCCAGGGTCCTTTGACCCCGGTGCTCTGTGCCACGTGGCTGGAGAGGGCTCACTCCCACACCCAGTCCACATTCTGGTTCGGGGCAAGTCGGGGGATGAGGAGAGGGGAAGACACGCTTCAGTTCTTCCAAGGGCGACTCCTACGAGAAGCCCAGATCACTTTTCCTCACGGCTCATTGGCCAGAGCAGGTCACGTGGTGACATCTAGTTGCAAGGGCTGCCGGGAAGTGTAGTCCTTAGCCGGGCAATCCCATGTCATCTAATAGCTTCTGTTATTATACCAAGGAGAAAGAATAATGTGTCCACCTCGGATCAGGTCTATTATGTTCATTTATCCCTAGCACATGTCGTGATGAACACATGAGTGAATAAATGTATTCTTCAGTTCCGTATCTCTCTCCCATTGATCAGGATCCCCTCAGTTTTTAGCAGGATAAACGTTTTTGAGCACTGACCCTGTGTTAGGCACTGAGCTAATGTCTTTACATATTTTGAGCCACTTAATTCTCACAACCTGTGGCTGGTTCTACTATTATCCCTCTTTCTGAGATAAGAGAACAGAGAGTCCACGTCGCTTGCTTCAGGTCACACAGATCAGAAGGAGTCAAGCCAACATTCAAACCCAAACAGGCTGGCTCCAGAGTCTACGCCCTTAACCATCACAGTGTCTGCCTCACAGAGATTCCCAGAGGGTCACACAACTGGGAGTCAAATAGCCTCTTTCAACACTCAGATCTTCCAATTCCCTTCACTTACCTCTTCAGATGCTGCAGAAATACTTCGAATATGTGTGTAGCACGTATCTGTAGCCACATTAGTGCCAGTTAACAACCACCACCACAACATCCACAGAAGGTGTTCACGGAGGTGAAAGTGCACAATGTGAGAGTTTCTGTTTTATCTGGGGGATTTAGTGGGGATTATAGCCCAGGAGACAGCCTCTTGAAAAGCTGTGAGGAACTGCTGCAAACAGGTAGGTGAGAGGTCGGTTTGCATGTGATTTTGGAAAGGGGGTCCATGCACATACCTCAGCACAAGGCTCATGTTGCTCATGACACCTGGACATCTCAGTTAATGCAATTAGTGCTTTCCTAAGTGAGGAAGGATCTAAGGCTCTCGGGCCCTATTATTTTCCCCTGAACACATCTAGCATCTGAGGCGTAACTGAACCCAAGTTTGTCCACCTGGCTCTCATGAGCCAGTCATTCAAGAGGCAGGTGTCAGTAGATACGAAAGGTGCTTTAATCAGAAAAGATGACACCTGGGGAGATGGGGGACCAACTCAAGAGATTCTTCTCAGCCTTTGGTTTGTTCAGTTGCTAAATGATGTCCAACTCTGTGACCCCATGGACTGCAGCACACCAGACATCCTTATTCTTCACTATCTCCCAGAGTTTGCTCAAACTCACGTCCATCGAGTTGGTGATGCCATCCAACCACCTCATCCTGACATCCCCTTCTCCTGCCTTTAATCTTTCCCAGCATCAGGGTCTTTTCAAATGAGTCAGCTCTTTGCATCAGGTGCCCAAAGTATTGGAGTTTCAGCTTCAACATCAGTCCTTCCAGTGAATATTCAGGGTTGATTTCCTTTAAGCTTGACTGCTTTGATCTCCTTGCTGTCCAAGGGGCTCTAAAGAGTCTTCTATGGCACTGGAGCTGGAGAGCATCAATTCTTCAGTGCTCAGCCTTCTTTATGGTCCAACTCTCACGTTCATACGTGCCTACTGGAAAAACCATAGCTTTGATCATATGGACCTTTAGGAAAATGGAGGAATCTCTGTGAATCATGAAGGCAGGAGACCGGGTTCTACACCATTCTCCATTGTATGCAGAAGTGGCTGAGGTCTCTTCAGATGTTACCTTGCCAATTCAATCTGCCTTCTGGATGCTTAGGGGCACTTTGAGGGAAAAGAGCTAGTCACGCTTCTATTTATCCAGGAAAAGTATCAACAGGTTAGACAAGGCATTCAGGAGAGCATATTCGTTCAGTTCAGTCGCTCAGTCGTGTCAGATTCCATGCGACCTCATGGACTGCAGCACACCAAGCTTCCCTGTCCATCACCAACTCCCAGAGCTTGCTCAAACTCATGTCCATCAATTTGGGGATGCCATCCAACCATCTCATCCTCTGTCGTCCCCTTCTCCTCCTGCCTTCAATCTTTCCCAGCATCAGGGTCTTTTCCAATGAGTTTGTTCTTCGCATCAGATGGCCAAAGTATTGGAGTTTCGGCTTCAGCATCAGTCCTTCCAATGAATATTCAGGATTGATTTCCTTTAGGATGGACTGGTTTGATTTCCTTGCAGTCTAAGGGGCTCTCAAGATTCTTCTCCAATACCACAGTTCAAAAGCGTCAATTCTTCATAAGTCAGGAGTTAATTTCAATTACTTAGTGATCTCATTCCTATGATTCGATTATTTTGGGGGGGGGCATAAATGAGCAGACAGGAAATGGACAAAGGACTCACTTTCAGAGGATCCTTTCTGCCACTTCTCCCAGAACATAAGTGCCTCACTCAGATCTTCACTCTGAATTCCTTTCAGGGTGAACTGTAGGTGGGGGTGCGTGGTGGGGAACATCCTTTAGTTGGCAAACTTCAGGAACAAAAGACATATGAGGTCAGGGAGGAGGCTCTGCTGCCGTTTCTGAGCTCCTCCCGGCGCCTGGTGGACACTGGTCCTCAGCTCTCCAGGCTGGCTTCTGAGGGACTGGGGAGACCTGGCTCTGCTCTCAATGTCTTTTCTCCTCCAACAGGCTGGCTTGGGCAGGTTCATCCTCATGACGCTGGTAGAGGTGCAGGGGAGAAACAAATGTCGTTTCACAGGCACTTTTCAAACTTCTGCTGGATCCTATTTTGCCAGCCTCCTCTGCCGAAAGCACGTTCCATGGCCAAATGCAAATTTAGAACAAAGGGGCGTTGCACACTTAAGGGGCAAAGGGGGTAGACACGAGGCAGGGTGGAAAACAGGCCATGTCTGCAGTCTACCTCAATGCAGAGTTGTGATTACATCCCCAACTTCCATGGGCTTCCACCTGTCACAACACGAGAGGGTTCCCCAGCCTGGCACTTGGGAGAGAAGCCAGGAATGGGGGAGAGCCTTCAGCAGCCAGGTGACCCTTCTCAAGCATCAGAAGAGCCTCTGGGAGGGTGCAGTTATTGTGAGGAATGAGGAGGAAAGACTTTCTGTGTAAGTCAAATGTCCGGAGACCTCAGAGCCTGCAAGCCACAGAGGAGCCCACAGGAGTCCTGAGTGTGGAGAAGCTCTCGCAGAGGGCTCACCCCGTACTCATCACGGCAAAACCTACACCTCCTGAAAGTTGTGACGATCCACCGAGGATGGGGGAGGTGGGTAGGGGTGCTTCAGGCAGGTCTCCTCCCTGCTGCTCCACCAGAGAGTTCCAGCTGGAAAAGATAGTAAACTTTCTGAGTGTGGAGAAAACCTATAACTGAAACGTACATGTAAACCATCGAGAGCCTCTGTGAATAGAGATTTCGTTCATTTCACCGGCAACATCTTCGGGTAGACCAGAAGTTCTCATGCGGGGCGATACTTCAGCGCCCCCTCCTGGAACTTCTCTGCAACGCGGGCGCTATTTCAGGTTGTCCCAAATTGGTGCCCCGCTACTAGGCTCTGATGAAGCAAATGGCAGCCCACTCCAGTATCCTAGCCTGGAGAATCCCATGGACAGAGGAGTCTCGCGGGCTACAGTCCATGGGGTCGCCAGGAGTCAGAGATGACTGACCAAGTAACACACTAGACCCTAATGGATAGAGACCATTCTAAACGCGGAGCGAGGCACCAGGAAGACCCCCGCACAAAGAATGTCCAGGTCGCAAATGCCACTGACACTCTGGGGGATGCATTTGAGAAGGAATCAGGTACAATTTCCTGGCTCTCCAACACAGTAATTACTAAGTAACCACACGGAGCTAATCGATGTAAACAAATCAATCTTAAGTAAAATTCAAAACAGAATTTCTTGGCAGCTCAGGGCAGGATTCAGCGGACGAACGTGGCCAAAGGCTGCCGCCCTNGATGCATTTGAGAAGGAATCAGGTACAATTTCCTGGCTCTCCAACACAGTAATTACTAAGTAACCACACGGAGCTAATCGATGTAAACAAATCAATCTTAAGTAAAATTCAAAACAGAATTTCTTGGCAGCTCAGGGCAGGATTCAGCGGACGAACGTGGCCAAAGGCTGCCGCCCTGGACACTGCAGATACACAACATTTCCATGGTCACTGAAGGGTCTGCGTCAGGACTGACTTCGATCCCTTAGGCAATCACAAACCGTGGCCCCCAGAAAGCGAGGCTGTGGGCTTGCAGCTATGAGAACGTGAAGGAGCACAGCCTCCTGAAAAATCCTATCAGCGTATCATGGGGACTCTTGGCTCCTTGCACGGTCCTCTGGCCCAAAGGGCACCCCCTCTCCTGCGAGAGACGAACCAACTGGTTACAGATAGGGTTAGATAAATCTTAACACTTCGCAGGCACTTTCCATCTGTCGGGTCCGGTGCTGAGCCCTTCCCACAGATGAGCTCATGTAACCTTCACCAGAATCCTATGAAACAGGAACTAAAAGAATCTCCAACTTACAGGGAAGTCACCCAGGTTCACCAGAGCTATTTTTAAAGGTGGTTGTTTCAAATTTTGCACAAATATCAAGAATATATTACTATTTTATAGTAAATGTCCATAAACTAAATATATATACATAAAACACATATCTGTTCACCTTTCTGTCCAAACTGCACTTTTCCCAGCAACTTTTTTGGTTTATCTACTCCAGGAGCTGGCACAAAAAATTTCTTTAGGACAAGGATGGGCGGATTATGACCATCCAGCCCACAGACTGTAAATAAGGGTATGTTGACATAACTCCATCCATCCTTAAGACTGTCTAGGATGGGTTCATGCAAAGAGGAGCAGACACAGACCTCAGGAGTCTAAAATACCTGCCACACACCCTGATCAAGAGAGGTGACTGACCCGGATCTGAATAGACACAAACTGCAATCAACATGGGTGAAAGTGTCAGAATGATCAGAAAAAGGAGGGAAACTCTTGAACTTCCCGTCACTGTGATGCCCAACGTTATAAGATATTTTGTGTTTGAGTCCAGGACACATGCTATTAACACATCCGTGTGTTTCGAGCTGTGTGGCATTTCTTCATGCTGTAAACACAAGTTTAGAACCACTGACTTACTCTTACGACCTGCACAAGGTCATTCTCGTCCCCTTTAGACCTGCCCATCACTACCTCCCAGTATCGATTTCTCAAAGCAGCGAAGACAAGAGGCCCCCGACCCTCCCCCCTAATAACCAAGTTGCCGCGAACCTTCTGACGCCTGTGCTGCTGTCAGAGGCGGTTGAACCACCTGACTCGGCCTTGGGGGCGGGCTTGGGGGTTGCGCGAGTCGCCGAGCGGCTCAGACTGTACATAAGCGCGCGTTTGTCCACCGCGTCCCCGAGCGTCTCCGGAGCCGGCTCTGCTCAGGCACCAAGGACGCGCGCGGATCCAGCCCGCCTGCCCTGCCCAGCTGCCCAGACCGAAGCGGGTCCCGAGGTCAGTCCCGCGGCCGCCGCTCCGCGGGGTNGCGCGCGTTTGTCCACCGCGTCCCCGAGCGTCTCCGGAGCCGGCTCTGCTCAGGCACCAAGGACGCGCGCGGATCCAGCCCGCCTGCCCTGCCCAGCTGCCCAGACCGAAGCGGGTCCCGAGGTCAGTCCCGCGGCCGCCGCTCCGCGGGGTCTGCGCCCGCAGGGCGGGGACGCGGCGCGGGGCGAGGGGCGCGGGCGGGGGGTCCCCGCGGGGAGGGCGAGGGCGCCCTGGGAGGAGGTGCGGGCGCAGGGGCTGCTGCCTGGGCGCGGGCGGTGGGGGCCCTGGAGAAATCCAAGTTTTCCCCTGGAGGCGGTGGAGACCCTCGGATCCCTTTCACCTCGGGGAGACTCCAGGTCTAAAGATTTCACTGGTCACCGGGAGAAGCGAAAACTGAAGGCGACAGAGGAGGCTGGGGTGTCCGGAGGCGGGGATGGCGGGGGTCCCCTCCAGGGCAGGCGGCGGGGAGCCTGGGTCCTGGTCCCCAGGCTTTGGGAGCGGGAGGGGCGGACCCGGGACTTGGCAGTTTGCTGGAGGAAGCGGCAGGCTCAGGTTTGCTCTGCACAGNAGAGCAGGTCACGTGGTGACATCTAGTTGCAAGGGCTGCCGGGAAGTGTAGTCCTTAGCCGGGCAATCCTGTTTCATCCAATTGCTTCTATCACTGTAGCAGAGGAGAATGGATAATGTGTTCACTTCTGACTGGGTATGTTATGTTAATTTATGCCCAGCACATGTTGTGATGAGCACCCAAGTGAATAAATGTATTGTTCAGTTCCGTATCTCTCCTCCACTGACCAGAATCTCCTCCCTTTTTGGGCAGATAGTGAGAAGGAGGAACTTCTCTTGGGCATTGCCCATGCGGTAGGCAGCAAGCCAGAGTCTTTACACATTTTGATTTCCCTTAATGCTCGCGACCACGTGGCCAATTCTGTCATCCTGTCCCTTTCTGAGATAAGAGGACAAAGGCACAGAGTTCCTGTTCCTTGCTTCATGTCACGCAGATCACAAGGGGCCAAGCCAGGATTCAAATCCAGGGAGGCTGACTCCAGAGTCTGTGCCAACAGGACTTAGTAGCTAAACAGCAACAGCAGCAGTCCTTTGCATCAGACTCCTTCGGGGGCAAGCAACAGAAACCCTGACTCCGGGCCTTTGCCCTGGCTATTTCCTGCCCCCGCAGTGCGCTCCCCCCAGGGTTTTTCTGTTGTTGACTGAGCATCTTTTCCAGTTCCTCCTTCTATGCAGGTATTGGTGACTTTACAGCTTATGAGATATTTATGACAGTTCTTTGGTGCTGGCTGGTTTTAAGATTATCACCAGTTTCCAGCCCTCTGTTACTTAGGAAAGCACCCACTCGTTTCTGAGAAGTAAAATGATCACCCATGAGCTTCAGCACCTCAACAATTTAGAAGACTCTAGAGCGAGTTTTCTCTTTAAGATAACACATGCATTTCGCAAGAATCCTAAGTTGTAACAAGGCGTATTCATTAAAACAAAAAGTCTCTCTCTCTTTCTCTACCTTCTATTTTTGAAGTTTTAATTTTGCTGATATTTATAATCTATTCAGCTTGAGAAATTTCTTTCAAAAGTTTTGCTTTCAAAAACCAGATTCCAGGGGTACAAGCACATATCTCTCAGATTGACTAAAGGAAAAACATGAGGGTTGGTGAGGCAGTGAAACCCCTGGAACTCTTGCACATTGTTGTGGAAGTGTAGATTGGTGCTGCTCTTTAGAAAGCTGGTGGCTGGCATAACTGCACATACACGTGTTCAACCCCAACAGCCCCATTCTTGGGTATATTCCCAATAGAAATGCGTATTAAGCTAACAGAGGGTGTGTACAAAAATGTTGCATGGCACCTCCCACACTGTTGGTGGGAATATAAACTGGTGCAGCCCCTCTAGAGAACACTGTGGAGGTTCCTTAAAAACTAAAAATAAAGCTATATGATCCAGCAATCCCACTGCAGGCATATACCTGAAGAAAACGCTACTTGGAAAAGATACATGCACCCCTATGTTCAGGGCAGCACTGTTACAATAGCCAAGACATGGATGCAACTGAAGTGTCCATCAGCAGATGAATGGATGAACAACAGAATATGCCTCGGCCCTCAGAAGGAGGAAATTATGCCATTTTCAGCAACATGGATGGACCTAGAGAAGATCACACTGAGTGAAGCCAGAGAAAGGCAAATACTTGATGATATAGCTTATAGGTGGAGTCTCACACAGATGAACTTGGACACAGAAACAGACTCACAGACGCAGAAAACAAACTTGTGATTACCGAAAGGGAGAGGGGCTGGGCAAGGGCTACATTCAGCATTTTGGATTAGGAGCAACAAACTGCTATATACAAAAATACACAAGGTCCTGCTGCATAGCCCAGGGAGCCCTATCTAATATCCTGTAATGAAAAACAATCGGAAAAGTCATATATATTTCTATCCGAATCACTTTGCTGTGCACCAGAAACTAATACATCATAAATCCACTATACTTCTATAAAACAAAAACAAAAATTAACTCATATATATAAGTGCTGCCGCTTCAGTAGTGTCTGCTCTTTGTGACCCTATGGACTGCAGCCTGCCAGTAAGTATATACAGGCTTCCCTCGTGTCTCAGACAGTAAAGAATCTGCCTGCAAAAAGACAGGTTAACTCATATATATATATCAGTTCAGTTCAGTTCAGTCGCGTCCGACTCTTCGTGACCCTATGGACTGCAGCACGCCAGGCCTCCCTGTCCACCACCAACTCCCAGAGTTTACTCAAACTCATGTCCATCGAGTCGGTGATGCCATCCAACCATCTCATCCTCTGTCGTCCCCTTCTCCCGCCTTCAATCTTTCCCGGCATCAGCCATCAGTCTTTTCAAATGAATCAGTTCTTCATATCAGGTGGCCAAAGTATTGGAGTTTCAGCTTCAGCATCAGTGTTTCCAATGAATCATATATATATATACACGCTGCTGCTGCTGCTCAGTCACTTCAGTCGTGTCCGATTCTGTGCGACCCCAGAGACAGCAGCCCACCAGGCTCCTCCGTCCCTGAGATTCTCCAGGCAAGAACACTGGAGTGAGTTGCCATTTCCTTCTCCAATGCATGAAAGGGAAAAGTGAAAGTGAAGTCACTCAGTCGTGTCTGACTCTTAGCGACCCCACAGACTGCAGCCTACCAGGCTCCTCTGTCCATGAGGTTTTCCAGGCAAGAGTACTGGAGTGGGGTGCCGTTGCCATCTCCGATATATGTACATATATGTATGTATATATAAACTTTACATATATACATGTATATGTATAAAGAACGTTCATAACAGGTCCATTCCTAACAGTCCCCAAGTGCCAGCTACCCAAATGCCTACATTGTTTCTCATCTTTTGTGCTGGGAGTCCATTTGATTAAGGGTCTGACCAGAGACCATCCTTAAGGGTAAGGACCATCCTCAACAGACAGGCCAGGCGGGGTGTGTTTCGACAAGTGTGTGCCCATCCCAAGAGTGTCTCCGTTGCCACCATCTTGGGGGTTTGAGAGTAGGCCATTGTGAGCAGCAGTGAGTGTGGGGGTGTTTGGGAGCGGGGTCACCGAGTGCCTGAGGGTCACTGTGTATCTGAAGATTGTGCAGGGCGGGCCCCCAGACACTAGTGCCACTCCCGCCCAGGGGAATCCAGGCCCTTGGGTCTCCGTGGCTCGGCAGTGTAACATGGTTCTTCCCTGTGAACCCCATCTAAGACCTGGGCCCGGGCGGGGACCAGGTGGGGAAAGGGCTCTGGGGTCGGGGAGCAGGTGGAACCCCCGCCAGGGTAACAGTGATGCCGGAAGGCTGGCTCACAGAGGGGCCGTGAGGCCAGAATTTCCAGTCCTCTAACCCCGATAACAGCAAATTTGTTTCAGGCACTGTTTTAACCGCTCGATCTGAGTACTCGTGTGGAGCGGGGGGGTGCGGGGGTCGTGAGCCGCTCCTTCCGCGCTTTTGTCCTGGTGGTCCCCAGGCACGTGTTTAGGACCCCCGCCTCGCGCGGGATGCCAGGACCAGCACTGCGCCAACCGCTCCCGCTCCCTGACTCCGTGCCCCTGGGCACCAGCGCCAGGTCACAGCCGGGCTGGGGGGTTGGGGGCAGTCTCCCGCTGCGGCTCTGAAGGGTGGGGTTCGGTGGCCACGGCTGGGGGGGCGGAAGGGGCCGGGGCTGCAGGGAGTGGCGCTGCAGGCGCAGAGAGAAGGCGAGGGGGCGCCCTGGGAGCGGGTCTGCGGGTGCGAGGTGGTCTCGAGGGGGCGCTGCCCGGGAGCCTGGGGGGGCCGACCGGCTGGGCGGGCGCGCGGGGTGGTCTCCCGGGAAGGCCCGCGCGCGGTGCTCGGCCGGGCCTGGCGCACAGGCGGCCTGGGCTCCCGCGGAGGCCTGCTGCCACCTAGCGGGCCGGCGCCGAGGGGCCCTCGCGGCGGCGGCTTCCCGGCCGGCGGGCAGCGCGGGGCTCAGGGCCCGGGGCCAGCAGGGGATCTGAGACGCCCCCCCCCCGCGGAGAGCGGGCGGCGGGAGAGGGCTTCTGACCCTGCCCCCTAAGAACAATGAAATTGTCGTGTCCCACTCTGTGCGACCTGTGGGCTGTAGCCCGCCAGGCTCCTCTGTCCGTGGGATTCTCCAGGCAGGAGTACTGGAGCGNCCCCCCCCCCGCGGAGAGCGGGCGGCGGGAGAGGGCTTCTGACCCTGCCCCCTAAGAACAATGAAATTGTCGTGTCCCACTCTGTGCGACCTGTGGGCTGTAGCCCGCCAGGCTCCTCTGTCCGTGGGATTCTCCAGGCAGGAGTACTGGAGCGGGTTGCCACGCCCGCCTCCAGGGGATCTTCCCCACCCGGGGATAGCACCCGCGTCTCCCGCATTAGCGACCATATTCTTTACCCCAGGGCCACAGGCGAAGCCGGAGTGGCGCGCACTCAGAACGTTTCACTTTTGCACGTATGTGTGAAAGAAGCCGAGGCTGCTCCGACATGCCCCCGGGGGGTGCAGCGGGGGGGGGGC